>JAKSZP010005663.1:0-84021 GCA_022478985.1 Massospora cicadina
CGTGGCCTGGAAAGGGTATCTGGCTTATGAAAACAGTTGGGTCAAGGCGCGCAATTGTGCAAATTGCATGGACTTGGTTGATGCGTTCCATTTATCCCACCCTGAAGCTCCTCGTCCCCCCCCAAAAAAAGTCGCAACTATTATGGCAATCAAATTACCCAAGGCGCACAAGAATGTGGCTCTTGTGCAGTTTCCTGGTGGTGGGTCTCTTCCCTTGGGAAAAGGAAGGGGTAATGTAAGTCCCGGGGAACATCCTCTGGGTGTTGACAGGGCCATTTTCCCATTTCTGAGTAAGAAGGCACTGAAGAGGATGGCTGTACCTCTCGTTACTCAGGGCGATCTCGCTCACATAGTAGATGAGCGCTGGGTAACAGCTCTTTCACTTCAGATCTCATTTCCAGTACCCACACTAACCTCAGCAGAACTGGTACAAGGAATCAGTGAAATCTGTGCCAAGATTGCCAAAATAAAATCAACCATAAGCAATTTGAGTGGCAATCCACCCAATGCTCAGATTTTAAATGGTCAAAAAGGTATGAAGACTGATCTATTGGCTGGAATGCCCGATGGTGGCGATTAGATTAACATGACAATTGGAAAAATCTCTCCCCTCCCAAATCTGGCAGGCATCACCCCCAATGGGCAGCTTCCTGCTGACAAATTGGGCGTTGCACTAATGCAATGCCATGTACCAAACGAACGGCCCAGTGACCAAGCACAGGTGGGTTGGGCGTCCAGAACCCGTTCCCAAACAAATGGGCCCACCCCTATGTGGGGTGGCCTTGGGGGATTCCTGCCGCTCGTCAGGCTAAATGCCATCACTGTCATGGAAATGGCTAATAAGAATTAGACTGGGCTCCCAGTCAGGGGTGTGTGAGCACCCAGTGGAGAGCCCAGAATGCCAAGGGCACAGCAGTCCATGAACTAGAAGAAGGGTGGATCTAGTAGGTATGTGAGGAAAGTAAAGGTTTATACACATACTGAAGGCCCTTAAGGCAAACCAGATGGTTGCAATGGGGGCAACCCCCAAAGGTGGGAGAGGTGGAGAGGATGACAAATCCTCCAGGGTGTGTGGTTGCTGGCCTTCAGTTATGGGTAGGTGGGTCTGTGCACCAGAGAGGGCTGGCACAAGACCCACCGCGCGAACAGGGGTGCTGTCAGAGGGGAAAATGGGCCCAAGACAAGTGTTGGGGCTGAGTTCCCCTTGGTATGGGTACTCTGGGGCCCTTAGGTGGGTGGGATCAATAGCGGACAAGCCAGGTGTGGGGGCTGAGCTCACGGGCATCAGGGCGGGGGCGCCCTGAGGCTGCTCTGATAGGTGAGCGCTCTTGGAAAGCCCATTGGTGAAGTTAACAGATGGGTTCACGTTTAACAGATATGAAAAATGGATGGAGAGTTGACTCCATCATCAAGAGTGAGGCAGTTCACCGCAGATACAATCCACCACTGCATGGTGGGGTTGAGCGACCAGATGACCCATTTGGCGATCATTGGGATAATTATTTGGGTGGCATTGTGCTTTGCCAGATTAATTGGCGGAATTTTTGAATAGGAAAAACAAACAGGCAGAGTCTGTGACAAGAAATTTAATGTAATCGACTTTATTTTGGTGCAAAGCATGAGGAGAATAAGAATGAACTGACAACTGCCCATCAACAAACCAGTTGCCTTAAGTATTGGGTGGTTGGGGATTGGCAATGAGGTTTGGTTGGCTGGCGGGTGGGGGAGTAGATGTATGGTTTCCAAAATCTTGGCAAAAAACAAAAAAACTTTTTCTGATTTTCCCAAATTTTTGGGGCCAGACCAGGTCAATGGTACCAATCTGGGCCTTGACCATTTGAGTTGGGAAGCTCAAGTGGTTCAGATTTCCCAGATTCATCCCAGGGGGCTGTGGCCTTGGTGCTCAGTTGTCCACAACCTGGTCTGAACTCTCAATTTGGTTGTCTATGCGATCCAAGCTTCTCAGATCTGTTCTGAGGGGTGGGGCAACTGGTCCAAGTCACTGGTGGCCTGGTTCAAAACCCAAATTTAGTTCCAATCTGATTCTCAGACCTGACCAGTCCATACTGGCTCCATTAGCCTGTAATCTGCAGGCTGGGCTCCGATACTTATTCTAGCAGTTTCTTCAAAAATTTGATAAATTTTCCCTGGTAAGTGGGGGTCCCAGGGCCCACCCAAGGCCCTTGGCCTGCATGATCTTCTGGCAGGTCCCCTCTATTAATTTTATCAAGGTTGGGGGAGGGGGGAGGGGAGAGATAGGATATCTCTAGATGGAAGGGCAGTTACCCAGCGCTCAACAACCACGTGCGCCAGGTTGCTCAACTGTGACAGGGGGTCCACTTGGGCCTTTGGCCCCCTTTGGTCCAAAAAGGATGTTGCTCCCTATCCAGTTGTAGGGGCTGGTCCCCAAGACCTACACTACCCTTTCCTTTTTCAACAGGGAGGAGGCCCCCACCTGTGGCATGGACCAGGGCATAGTTCTTGTGCCTCTCTGGGAGCTTTATGGCCAGGATGGCTGCAATCTTCTGAGGTAGACGGGGGGCTGCCTGGTGATGTTGGCCTTTCCCCTTTGAAGGGGGTCAGGAGGGAGGTGTGGAAGATGTTATGCTGCTTCCAGTGAGTGGGCAGCTTCAAATGATAGGCTCCATTGCCTAAGTCCTTCTCCACCTCAAAGGGGCCAGAGCATTTGGCTGCAAGTTTCTGGGTGGGGGCTTTTTAAGGGAAGATTGCGGGTGTCCAGCATGACAAGGGAGCTGACTTTGATCTCATGTCCAGGTAGGCGCTTCTGGTCAGCAAACTTTTTGTAATCCTCAATGGACTTTGTCAAATGTTCATGAACCAGGTTGTGTGTCTCATGGAGTGCACACACACAGTCTTCGGCTGCAGGGACTGTTGAGGAGAGCTGCGGGCCAACTTGGAAGGAGAGGTTGTAATTCAGGGTGGCCTCAAAGGGGAAGAGGTTGGTTGAGGAGTGGAGTGAATTGTTGTACGCAAACTGTGTGAGGGGTAGGTCCTTGACCCAAGTGTCCTGTGAGGCCGTCACATAGCAGCACAAGTACTGCTCCAGTACCTGGTTCACCCGCTCAGTCTGCCCATTGGACTGGGGTGGTAGGCCGTGGATCTGCAGGGCTTGATGCTGAGGAGGGTTAGCAACTCTTTCCAGAACTGGGCGGTGAACTGGGGTCCCCTGTCACTCACTATCTCTTTGGGGGAGACCAAACATGGCAAAGACATGGTTGACAAATAAATTTGCGGTCTCCACCGCAGTAATAGAGGAGAGGCAGGGGATGAAGAGAGCAAACTTGGTAAAACGATCAATGACTACCATGATAGCATCTGAGCTGTTAGAGGGGGAGCTCCACGATGAAATCTACTGAGACTGAGGTCCACGGGCCTTCTGCCTGCTGCAGGGGGTGTAGTAATTCCTTTTTTCCAGATCAGTCCAATTTTGCTCTGGCATAGGTGACACAGCGGGAGATCCAGGCGTGGATGTCCTTTGAGGACCCTGGCCAATTGTAAGTTCTCTTTGTGAGATCAGCGCACTTCTTGATGCAGGGGTGCCCAACAGTCGGGGGACATGGTGTTCTTTGATAACACAGTTGTGTAGAGATGGGGGGACCCAAACCCAATCATGGAACCAGATGGTTCCCTCCCGCAGGGTGTATGGGGCTCTCTTCTGACTTGAGGACTTCAGGTCAGTGTAAAGCTCTAACCCTTTGGGGCAACAGGTCTGGGCAGCAAGGATGCGGGGGAGGAGTGGGGCGTCGGGGGCAAGGTCAGCAAAGGCTACCATCAGAGGAGCCAAGGAGAGGATTTGGGAGGGGGCATTACAGTAGTAAGCTCTAGCAGGTCCTCTCCACCATTGGGTGATAGTGATGGGTTCCAGCTGAGTATGTCCAGCAACAAATTCAGGGGTCCTTTTATGAATTTATATTTAAAATGAAACCCACAGAGGTCCTGGTATGTGCGAGTTTGGCGGTGCCCCAACTTCTGGGGTTTGCAGTAGTATAGTAATGCCTTATGGTCAGTCTGAATGGTGATTTCATGCTGGGCGCCTTGCAGGAGGTATCACCAGTGGGTGTGTAACCACGCCACTGCCACTAGCTCCTTGTCATATATTGGCCATGCTTGTTCTGTGGAAGTGAATTTTTGGGAGTATTAGGCCACTGGGTGCTTGACCCCCTCATGCTCCTGTAGCAGCATGGTGCCCACTGCCACCAATGAGGCATTGCAGGCTACAATGAAGGGGCGGGAGGTGTCAGCATGCAGCAGGACTGGGGCGGTGAGGAAAACCTCCTTGATAGACTCAAAGGCCTGCTGGCATTCTGGGGACCACTTGAAGGGGGCGTTTTTCCCAGTGATGGGGTGAAGGGGTGCTGCCAGTTGGGCGAGGTCTGGGGAGAATTTTTTTAATAAGGTGATGGTGCCAAGGAAATTTCAGAGTTGTTTTTGTGTAGTAGGGGTAGGCCAAGACTGGATCTCCTCAATCTTAGAGGGTGGAACAGCATATCCATCCTTCAGGATGATGTTACCTAAGAAGGTCACTTCATCCCAGAAAAATTTGCACTTTGAGGGTTTCACAAGGAGCCCTGCTTTGTGGAGGGCTGCCACCACTGCTTCAAGATCCTTGGCATGTTGCTCTGGGGTAGGGGAGTGGATCAGGATATCATCAATGTAGGCTACAGCACATGAGAAGCGCAAGTCCACAAGCACATCATTGATGAGGCATTAGAAGGTGGCTGGAGCGTTCTTCAGTATGAAGGGCATCACTCTGAACTGAAAAAGACCCCAGCGGGTGCGGATAGCTGTGAGCCACTTTTGACCTCTCGCCACCCTCACCTGATTAAAGGCGTTCACCAGATCCAGTTTTGAGAAGACCCAGGATTTGGCGATGACTTGGGCAATGGTCTGCTCTAAGGGCAACGGGTAGGGGTCAGGGATGGTGATGTTGTTGAGGTGGCCATAGTTGACGCAAGGGCGCAGGGTGCCATCTGCTTTCTGAGCAAAAACTATGGGGGAGGTGACCAGTGAAGATTTCTTGATAAGCCAACCCTTCTCTAGCATCTCGTCTAGCCAACTCCCCAAGGCCTTGTCCTCTTCCTCTGTGTAGGGGTAGAGGAGGCAGTTGATCTTGACAAGGTCAACCGTCAGCTGAAATGTTAGGTCATATTCAGAGTGTAGGGATAGCTTGGAAGCCAGTGACATGTCAAAGATGGACTTATAGGGGGTTAGGAAGGGTGGGAAGTCCAAAAGGAGGTCAATGGGAGCGGGATCTGGGGGGAGAAATAGAGCTGAGGGATGTGTCAAGGGGGAGGGTTTTCAAAAGGGAAACTCCCCACTCAACTTAATGTTTGAGAATAACAAGGAGTTATTAGCAAGATTGATGTAGACCTGCTGTCGCCGCCACCAGCCCACCCCCAAGATCACAGGGTAGAGCAAGTCCTGTACGGCTGAGAAGTGGTCACAGAACCCAAAGTTGTGGACAGAGAAGTGCAATGGGCGTCAGATGCAGTAAGACTTTATGGGCTCCGATGAAGCACCCAGGACTGAAGAGGCTTCTTTCATTGCCAGGTCAAGGAATGCACCACACTGAGGTCAATAAAGTTGCCTGCTGCTCTGGTGTCGAGGAGGGCTTGCATGGTAAATTCACCCAACTCTGAGGGGAAGGAGATAGGGAACAAGAAGTAGGCTTGATCTTCTTTATTGGGGTGGGCAAGAGAGAGAGCAGCTGAGGAGGGAGCATGACCCATCATTAGAAGAGATTGACCAAGAGGCGCTGGGCTGGTCTGGAACTGGGGAGGGGTTTCTGCTTCCTCCTTGTCCCAAATGGGGCAGTGAGGGTTGATGCATATGCCTGCTCCACTCTCTTTAAGGGGGCCTCCGAGTTAACTGGGGGGTGGTGACGCCAGGGTGGGCAGGCTCTGAGCTCTGGGGGATCGAGGGCCCACTTTCCTGATCTGGGGTGAGAGCAGGGGTGCAGCAGGCAGGGACTCTTCTGAGGGGAGGGTACCCAAGGTGGGTACAGAGGGAGCGCAGAGGGCGGCGAGGCCTGGGGGCACTTCCCTTGGCCATGACCACTGGCAGGGGGAGATGGGGTGGCACGTGGCCCCTCAAGAGCTGCAACAGCGCATGTGGGTGTATGGAAGGGCCTGGCCCCAATTGCATGAGCCACCAAGAATGCAATTTCTAAGGACCTGGGGAGGGGGTCCCAAGATGCATGGGCAGCTGCAGTGGGGTCCAAGGCAGCTCAGAAGGTGGAGATGGCGATCTCAGGGGGATGGGCACTGTGGGGGCCAGGACTGCAAAGGCTTTGATCAAGGAGGGCAGGTCTGTAGCTGTTTGCCCTAGTGTGAACAGATGGAGGAGGCACGCCAGTCTAGACTCAGGGGCCTGGATCACCAAAGTACCCAGTGCCAGTAGGGGGTTGGGGTTCCCAGACTTAGCAGCAGAGTGGAGCACTCCCCTGACCCAGCAGCGAGCATCCCCATCTAGTGCATCAAGGAGAGCTACACTCTGCTGGGCATCAGAAGGAAGGGGAGTTTTCCCCCATTGGTGGTGAAGTGCACCTGAAGTTCCGCCAGGACACCCAGAATTTGGTTGGCCACCTCATCAGAAGGGATAGGGGGGACTCCCAACCCTATCATGTTGACTGACGGGGTGACACTTAACGCCAGGGGTCTGCGGGGTGGGGACCAGGTCAACACAAACTGGTGGCATGCTTGGATGAATGAGGCCACCCACCAGCAGGAGAAGGCCAGGTCAGAGAGAGAGTACATTTAAGGTAGGGGTGTGGGCTAACGCTTCACCAGTGCCAGCAAGGAGGGTGGAGAAGGCTAAGGTTATGGGTTAGTTCATTATATCATGGAAATGGCTGATAAGAATTAGACTGGGCTCCCAGTCAGGTGTGTGAGCACCCAGTGGAGAGCCCAGAATGCCAAGGGCACAGTGGTCCATGTGACTAGAAGAAGGGGGGATCTAGTAGGGATTTGAGGAAAGTAAAGATTTATACACATACTGAAGGCCCCCAAGGCAAACCAGATGGTTGCAATGGGGGCAACCACAAGTCTTGCGGGGGCAACCCCCAAGGGTAGGAGAGGTGGGGAGGACAACAACTCCTCCAGGGTGCACGGTTGCTGGCCTTCAGTTATGGGTAGGTGGGTCTATGCACCAGAGAGGAGTGGCACAAGACCCACCGCGCAAACAGGGGTGCTGTTGGAGGGAAAATGGGCCCAAGACGAGCATTGGGGCCAAGTTCCCCTTGGTCTGGGTACTCTGGGGCCCTTAGATAGGTGGGATCAATGGCAGATGAGCCAGGTGTGGGGGCTGAGCTTGTGGGCATCAGGGTGGGGGCACCCTGAGGCTGCCCTGATAGGGGAGCGCTCTCAGAAAGCCCATCAGTGAAGTGAACAGATGGGTTTGCATTTAATGGATATGTAAAAATGGATGGAGAGTTGACTCCATCATTGAGAGCAAGGCAGTTCACTGCAGATATGATCCACCACCATGTGGCAGGGTCAAGCAACCAGATGACCCATTTGGCAATCATCAGGATAATTATTTGGGCAGCGGTGTGCTTTTCCAGATCAATTGGCAGAATTTTGAATAGGAAAAACAAACAGGTGGAGTCCATGACAAGGCGTTCAGGGTAATTGACTTTATTTTAGTGCAAAGTGTGAGAAGAATAGAGAATGAACTGACAACTGCCCATTGACAGAGCAGTTGTCTTAAGTATTGGGTGGTTGGGGTTTGGCAATGGGGTTTGGTTGGCTGGCGGGTGGGGGAGTGTATGGATGGTTTCCAAAATCTTGGCAAAAATCAAAAAAAAACTTTTGCTGATTTTCCCAAATTTTGGGGCCAGACCAGGTCAATAGTACCAATTTAGGCCTTGATTATCCAAGTCAGGCAGCTCAAGCAGTTTGGATTTTCTGGATTTATCCCAGGGGGTTGTGGCCTTGGTGCTCAGTTGTCTGCAACCCAGTCTGAACTCTTGATTTGGTTGTCTATGCAATCCAAGCTTCTCAGATCTGTTCCAAGGGGTGGGGGCAACTGGTCCAAGTCACTGATGGCCTGGTTCAAAACCCAAATTGAGTTCCAATATGATTCTCAGACCTGACCAGTCCAGACTGGCTCCATTAGCCTGGAATCTGCAGGCCAGTCTCTGATACTTATGCTAGAAGTTTCTTCAAAAATTTGGTAAATTTTCTCTGGTAAGTGGGGGTCCCAGGGGCCCACCCAAGGCCCCTGGTCTGCATGATCTTCTGGCAGGTCCCCTCTATTAATTTTATCAGGGTTGGGGAGGGGAGAGGGAGAGATTTGGATATCTTTAGGTAGAAGGGCAGTTACCCAGCGCTCATCAACCACGTGCACCAGGTTGCTCAACTGTGACAGGGGGTCCACTTGGGCCTTTGGCCCCCTTTTGGTCCAAAAAGGATGTTGCTCCCTATCCAGTTGTAGGGGCTGGTCTCCAAGACTTACAATCACACCAACTGTCAGAAATGTAGTTAAGCTTTGGTTCAGGTGTTTGAGGTTGAACTGACAGCAACTTGGCCCACCGCCAAATTTTGCAATGATGGTTTTTAAGAAACTAACACACCCATTCCTAAATAATTTGCCAGTTAGGTCAAATTTGAGGGACCTGATCCTGGCTTTGCTTTCCCCCAAATTGACTACTATTTAATATTCACATTACACTGAGAAAATTGTTGGTTGATTTTTCTTTCCTAAAATTTTTCATTAAAATTCTTTCCAAAAAATTAGTTTTTACACATTAAAAATTAAGTCGCCTTATCTGCTGACATTCTCGTACCCCTCGGGGTAACAGCTGTGTGCATCTGGTACTTTATTTTGTGCCTATATAAAATTCTGGCTCACCAGCAGATATTGGTGAAACCCTTTCCTGGTTCCATATTTGTCATATCAGCAGCAGTGCCCCAGATATTCTGGTTTGCTGTTCAGATGCTCTGGCATCTGGGCTGGCAGGCCAGTCTAATTCTTACTTGCTGTTCACCTGACATGATACCAATGATGTGGACAGGCAAGAAATACCTATAAATAGTTTGATCTCCCTCTTAATAAAAATATCTTCTAAGCTTTAAACATAATATTTGTTTACCTTTGTTTGACCATCTTTAATAAGTTTTGAGTTAACAGTAGTTAGCTTAGTTTGTAGAGGTGGGACTCAAGATCCCCAATTGTTAGGTGCTGGGTTAAAATACCTGGAGTGGTCAGCGCAACTAACTCCCAACCTTGAACTAGATGGAAACCCTACGGGACCTTGGGCAACTAGCAACCACAATGATAAACTGGAAAGATTGAAGGGGAGAAACCCTGAGGGAGTCAATAGAGGCTGCTGAACCATAATTGTTGGACAAGTCCCAAAGAGGACCTCTGAGCTATAATGAGTGGTCAAGCCTCAGAAGGAGAAGTTGTTGCTCTGCTATATTGGTGGGTTGCCCTGCAAATTTATAGGGAAAAGTTACCAATGATTGTGAAAAAGCAAGGGCCAGCAGTCTTTATACTGTTTGGCCTGGCATACTAATGGATTCATTAGTATTGAGAATGAAAAATTCTCATTAAAAAAAGGTAGGATTTTATTTTTGTACTTCACTACTATTTTAATATAGTTATATATAGCAAACTTTTTACACTAAAATGAAGTTAAATATAAATTTTCTTGCATAAACCCCAAAACAGAAGAATGTTTTTCTGTAAATTATATAGCATAGCTATAATACAAGCCTGGCAGTTTTTTGATAATTTGTTTTACAATTATATACTCCTCCTTGTATATATCAGACTTTATATTTTAAATAGATACCTCTTAGATATATTTAAAAGCTCACCTGAGATGATGTTGTTATATATATTTATCTTTGCTTTTTCTGTTATTAACTTAGCAAACTATCAGAAAAGACATCTTGTGCTTTTTTTCTAGTGTAATTGGACTATTTCAAGTACAAATAAAGCTGCTATGACTATATTAAAGTCTTATATAATTAGTTAGTTAATATTACTCTTAAAATTCTTAATAAAATAAACTGCTAGAAATATTTTAGTTAACTAGTTCTACATATCTGTATGAAACCTCATTTTTAGTAAATATCATGCAATTTAAAAAGCTACTAGTAACTTTTTAAAAAGTTATTAAGTACAGTTATTTAGAAGTCCAATAAATGTGGTATTTGATTAGATAATTTTTATAAAGAAATTTTTTAATAGTTGATTCAAGTGGTATTAATCCTCAAAGACAATTGTACTGAAGTAATTTTAGTAGATAGGCCTGTATAGAATTGATAAAGAGAATAATTCTTATATAAGCTTAATTAATGATTTAGAGCCTTAAGTATAGATAAAAAAAGTTTATTGATTTTTTGAATCTATATACTTTATGTAGCTAATAAGAGTATATTTTTAGGCTGTTAACTGTTGTAAACATCAATTAATATTAAACCTAATTATAGTATCTGTCAAGCAATTTAAATGATATGACCTAAGTAGTCATATATATATATTAAGCCCTGTAGTGAAGGTTATATAATTTTATACCCAATTAAATTTATATAAAAATTCTTACATTTCAGTAACATGATAAAAATGCACTAAATGAAGTTTTTAGCTGCGTTAATTATAGGAGCTTGTTATCTATCTCGGGTTGCAGTTCTTTGTCTTTAATCACCCGTGATTTTCAAACTTTCATAGATACTTCTATTTATTTTTATATACAATAAAATTCGCAAAGTAAAGTTGCCAATCATCCTACACTGATCTGGAATTTCTGCTTTATTATTAGGTAACGTAGCTCACAAGATGATTTTGAGAGCATTTGGCTTATTAGGTGTGTATATCTCGCAAATCTTGCTTTCATCACGCATACTAATTGAAGTTTTATTACATATACATATCCAAATTACTAAACAAACCACTATACTAAAATTTAATTAACGTGTAGTTTTTGACTTAAAGATATAGAACAAAAAGTTAAAAAAACTATTTCTTAAAATTGAATTTGCAGAATGAGAATAAAGTTTATTAGTAGCTCATAAATATTTCCTACAATTCTTTCTTGATGTTACGTCAGATTATATATTATTATGTTAAGTGATGTTTAGAATACTTCGCTTTAAATACAGTAAAACCTTAATGTTTCACCTTTTTACCATTCATATATGGAAAACCATTGAAAGCAGGTCGATTTGAGACAACTATACCACGCAGGTAGGCTCAGTATAAAGGTAAGCACTATCATAGTAAAGCAAAAACATGGTCTTTTTAAAAAATGTAATTATAAAACCATACTAATTATCACATCTAGCCCAGTATATATGAAGTTCCGGTCTATTTTATTTAGTATTTCATTTTGGAAAGTAGTGGCTAGGACTCTACGGCTTAGAACAGAAGCTTTAGTACCCATTATTTTGATATCACGTGCTATAAGCCCTCTACTCAATATTATCAAACTTAATAAAATCTATTTTTAAATCATTAAGTGTAGCTCTAATTTAGATTATATGTAATAATTAAAATACTCAGAATTCTATTTACTAATTTACAGAACATCTAAAAAGCAGCTTAGTTATAAATTGTTATGTGATACATTATACTTTGTTAAACAGTGAGAAAATACCCGAGAAATAGTTATAGCTTCTCACTAAATAACAATTTAATAATGTACTACTAAATGAATCAGTGTATAAAAAAGTAAATAAAGTAGAGAAAATTTTGTGAAAAGGAAAACAAGTTTCACAAATTAAAGGAATTATAACTATAAAGTTACTAGCCAGAATAAGTTACGCGATAAAATAAGCTGCGAACAATAGCTGTATTTGTATACGTTTCTCAGAGAAGCTTTTCAATATCAGGTTTGATTGATTCAGGGGTGGCCATGCTAGAATAGCGCTGAAAAACGTTTCCTTCTCTATCAACAAGAAATTTCTGTTTTGTGAAATTATTAAAATGAAAAATATAAAATGAAAGTTTACCTCAAAATTCCACTTAATACGAGTCAAACCAAGAAGGCCGGATTTATTGCTTTTTAAGTATTCATATACAGGGTGAGTATTTTCCCCGTTAACTTCGCTATTCATATTAGATAAACATAATTTCTGGTTTTTACATTTTTTCCATTAAAGGGAAAGTCACCCCGTGGTTTTTCAGACAAAAAGAAGCAATTTCTTCATTACTTCCAGGCTCTTGAGAACCAAACTGATTACAAGGGAAACCAAGAATTTCAAGACCCTGCTCCTTTTTCTCTTTGTAAAGAGCTTCTAAGCCTTCATATTGGGGGGTAAACCCACATTTAGAAGCAACATTGACGATCAAAACAACCTAAAAAGGCAGACATTTATAAATAATAACAACCGCTGACTTAAAAAAGAGGTTGGCTCAACAACATAGTACAGAGACAACTCATTCTATACTCCTGAATAAAAAAGCAATTACTTTTCCCTTAAGATTTGAAAAGTTTAATATTTCTCCTTTGTTTGTCTTGGCTGATAAATCGTAAAAACTCATTGAGGAAGTGTAAAGTAGTCTGTGGTAAAAATAAATAATTTTGTATTTGTGCTTTAGGCTTAAATGACGTAAGCTTAACAAGACTGGTTTCATGCTTTGGGTTTAAAAAATTGAATTAGTTAGCATTCGCTTTCTCCTATCAAAAAAACTCTTAGTGTCGAAAAGTCGGGATGGCACTGAGATTTTATGAAACATGCCATATAACGTTCCCTGATCATCCATTTTTATACATAGCACATCTACCAAGTCTATACCCTTTAATCCTCTATCAGCAGGAAGCAGGTTTTTATTAAATTTTTAAATTTTATTCGAGGTGGGCCAACCTGGGGCCGATACCGCACCGATTAAGGGATCGAAGAAATGGGAAAGGAGGATAAAACCCGGAAAACCTCCACGCGCGGCGTATGATAGGCCAGGAACTTCATGGACCGCCTTTGCTATTCGCTATCTCGGTTCGAAGCATTGGCGCGCAACGCCAACACAGTCATAATCGTCCCCTACCCAAAGTCCATTACCGGGATCGAACTCGGGAGGCAGTGGTAGAGGGTCCATACTCTACCATTGGGGATCCCCAGCAGGTTTTTATCTTGTTTCTTTTAATAAAATATATAAAGCTATTAAATCTTAAATATTTCAAGTTTATTAACCGACTTTGAAAAAGAAGGAGGCTATCAATTTGACCTGTATGTTTTTGACATGATATATGTCCTATGGCTGGGGGGTAAGTTCAAAGTATGAGATCATACCTGACGAGCTTTAATGGTTATGGGTGTGGATTGTTTTTGCATAGGGTGACCAATAAAATCAACTAGATTTAATAGATTTAAAATGAATTATTGTAACTAGCCGATTTACCCGTGCTTAGCTACGGTGTCTATAAAATTAGATTTTCAATTTATTAATTTAGATTTTATATTATAGATAAACAAAACCACTCAGCCAAATCTAATTGCTCAATCGAATCAATCAAAAACCACCAACCACTCAAATAAACCTAACTGAACTTATCAAAGCAACCAATAACAAATCACCCCCCAAACTAAACTGTGTCCTATTGATTTGATCAAAAGCCATCACCCACTCGGCCAAATAAAATAAAATTATCGAATCAATCAAATAACACCAAACTGCTACCCAAAACATCTCTATATATTTAAAATCATCATGTACATGACATATCTTCCAAACTACTAAATCAAGTTCTACTTAACTTGCCAAAAGTATTTTATTAAATAGGTGAACCAAATTAGGCAGGTTTTTAAAATATATAAACCTAACATCCAGATACCCGTGCTTTGCTACGGTATTTAGTTTATCAAATGATAAGCTCACATTGTAGCCTATAGGCTGTGCCAGCCTGTGCCAGCACTACTCTCAAGCCACTCGAACTAACAGCTCCTCTGTTGCCCTCGTGGCTGATGAACTGATTATCCTAACTACTTAATCTACTTAAACTAATACTGATTTTTGTTGAGTTTCAGGTGAGCAATTTGGTGAATTATTAGATAGTATTTGCCAATTCTCACCCACTCACCCAAATAGATTAAACCCATCAGGCTTGATAATTTCAGATACGATCTTATTTGCCAATTCTCATCCACTCACCCAAATAGATTGAACTTATCAGACTCGATTAGCTTCGATGACAAAGTGTGAATTATTAGATAATATTCGCCAATTCTTACCAACTCACCCAAATAGATTGAACCTATCATACTAGATAGTTTCAGATTTGATCTTATTTGCCAATTCTCACCCACTCACCCAAATAGATTAAACTTATCTGACTCGATTAGCTTCAGGTGAGCAATTTGGTGAATTATTCAATGATATTTGTCAATTTTCACCCACTCGCCCAAACAGATTGAACCCATCAGGCTCGATAATTTCAGATTCGATAAGATTCACCAATTCTCACCCACTCACCCAAATAGATTGACCCTATCAGACTCGAAGGTTTCAGATGTCAGTCAGTGAGTGAGTGAATATGTTTCTTTAAGTAGATGGCGATCAGTAATTTTATTATAGATTAGCCAATTGAATCAACCGATCGATATTATATATATATTGACATGATATATGTCCTATGGCTGGGGGTAAGGTTTTGATAAGATGATTTTATAAACCATCCATTAAAATGCTACCTAATCTACTTAATAAAACACATCACTGACTTATTGACTGACTGACTGACATCTGAAACCTTCGAGTCTGATAGGGTCAATCTATCTGGGTGAGTGGGTGAGAATTGGCGAACCTTATCGAATCTGAAATTATTGAGTCTGATGGGTTCAATTTATTTGGGTGAGTTGGTGAGATTTGGCGAATATTATCTAATAATTACCAAATTGCTCACCTGAAGCTAATCGAGTCTGATAAGTTTAATCTATTTGGGTGAGTGAGTGAGAATTAGCGAATATTATCTAATAATTCACCAAATTGCTCACCTGAAACTCAACAAAAATCAGTATTAGAGTTTAAGTAGATTAAATAGTTAGGATAATCAGCTCACCAGCCACGAGGGCAACAGTGAAGCTGTTAGTCCGAATGGCTAGAGAGTAGTGCTGGCACAGCCTATAGGCTACAATGTGAGCTTATTATCTGATAAACTTTAAATACTGTAGCGAAGCTTGGGTACTTGGATGTTAGGTTTATATATTTTAAAAACCTGCCTAATTTGGTTCATTTAATTAATAAAATAATTTTGGCAAGTTAAGTAGAAGTTGATTTAGTAGTTTGGAAGATATGTCACGTACACAATGATTTTAAATATATAGAGATGTTTTGGGTAGCAGTTTGGTGTTATTTGATTGATTCGATAATTTTATTTTATTTGGCCGAGTGGTTGATGGCTTTTGATCAAATCAATAGGACACAGTTTAGTTTGGGGGGTGATTTGTTATTGGTTGTTTTGATAAGTTCAGTTAGATTTACCTGAGTGGTTGGTGGTTTTTGATTGATTCGATTGAGCAATTAGATTTGGCTGAGTGGTTTTGTTTATCTAAAATATAAAATCTAAATTAATAAATTGAAAATCTGAAATTTTAGACACCGTAGCGAAGCACGGGTAAATCGGCTAGTACTTAAAAAAAAATTTCACTGACTGACTGACATCTGAAACCTTCGAGTCTGATATGTTCAATCTATTTGGGTGAGTGGTAAGAATTGGGTAATATTATCAAATAATTCACCAAATTGCTCACCCGAAACTAAACAAAATTCAGTATTAGAGTTTTAAGTAGGTTAAATAAATTTAGGATAATCAGCTCACCAGCCACGAGGGCAACAGCAAAGCTGTTAGTCCGAGTGGCTCAAGTATAGTACTGGCACAGCCTTTAGGTTGTCAGTATGAGCTTATCATCTGATAAACTTTAATTACCATAGCGAAGAACGAGTATCTAGATGTTTTGTTTATATAACTTTAAAAATCCTGCCTAATTTGGTTCCTTAATTAATAAAATAATTTTGGCAAGTTAAGTAGAAGTTGATTTAGTAGTTTGGAAGATATGTCACGTACACAATGATTTTAAATATATAGAGAGATGTTTCGGATAGCAGTTTGGTGTTATTTGATTGATTCGATAGGTTTATTTTGTTTGGCCGAGTGGTTGATGACTTTTGGTCTATTCGATAGGACACAGTTTAGCTTTAAGGGTGATAGTTATTTGTTGATTTTATAAGTTCAGTTAGTTTTGACTGAGTGGTTGGTGGTTTTTGGTTGATTCGATTGAGCAATTAGATTTGGCTAAATTATTGTTTATCTATAGTATAAAATCTAAATTATTAGATTTGAATATATGAAATTCTAAAGACACCGTAGCGAAGCACGGGTAATGAATGCTAGTTTAATATAAATTAAATAAATTTGATCTATCTACCAGCTAATTGCTGTCATACACAGTTTTAGTTAGGCTAAATTAACCATTACTAAAGTTATCTAACCATCTCAGGTAATATTATTAAAAGTTAAATGACAAAACACAATGATAATATCTTATCATAACAGTAAATAAAATGTTAAGAAAGTTTCTAACAACCTTCAGCCATAAGGCATATATAATGCACTTAAGTTTTTCACCATAAGGTAAAACTTGAATCATTTTTTTAGATGTTTTTTCGAGCATAACTGAAAATACTGGACCAATTCGGATGATCATCTTCTTCAAAAATAGAGGATGCTCCAACTTAGGTCACATTTAACTTTTGTAAGTATTGGTCAAGTATCTGCCCATTAATTTAGTAAGTATATCAAAATGGGCTCGGAAGCGATGGATACTTGTGGACTAATACAACTCCGGATAAACTTAATTCCGGCATCGGTGAAGCGATAGCTTCGAAGCACTTTTTGATGTCCTATGGCTGGGGGGTATGTTCAAAATCAGTCAGTATGAGCTCATAGCGGGATGAGCTTAAATCATTATAGATGGCTATCATTTTTGCATATTTGACCAATAAACTTATCTAAATTTGATAAAATGAATTATTTTAGATGGCGATCAATAAATTTACATAGATTGACTAATAAAAGCAACCAAATCTAATAAAATAAATTACTGTAGATGGCGATCAGTAAATTTGGCATACGTTGACTAATAAATTCATCTAAATTTAATAAAATGAAGTATTGTAGATGGTGATCAGTAAATTTAGTATAATTTGACCAAAAAATCAACTAAATTTAATAAAATGAATTATTAGTATATTTGCTTATAAGATACTATATATAATAGATATACAATAAGTTTTAATTTTATAGAGAAATAGTAAAGGCAAAAACAATATATAGAGATAGTAATATTTAATAAAAGTATTGGGACCATCTAGTACTAAAAAAAATATTTAATAAAAGTAGGAAAAAGAGCCACTTTTAAAAATGCACTAATTTTTTAGGGGAAAAGAACTGGGGGTAAAGTTTTTTGGGAAAAAAGAATCTTTTCAAAAAAATTTTAAAAAAGAACCTCCTTTAAAAAAAACTCTAAAAAGTATGAAATAATTGAGAAATTAAGCCTTCTCAATAAAACCCTTTTTAAAGTTGGTGCCATATTTTAACTGACTTATAATAGATAATTATATTTTATATACCCAGTACTATATATTCTATGTTGCTTGTAATTTATATTTGGACCCAATCCAGACATAAAATATAAATTTTATTTGTGAGCAAAATTCTATAAGCTAGGTTGATAGATGGTGCTGACTTCAAAAAGAGTTTTATTTGAGGAGGCATGATTTCTTGATTAATAAATACTTTTTAGAGCTTTTTTTAAAGGAGGTTCTTTTTTCCTAATTTTAAGTTCAAGTGGTTTTAGCTAAGTGGTGGTTGATAGATTTAGGTTGATTCAATAGCTAATGATTTCAAATAAGTGGTTGATGTTTTAATCAATTCAATATGTTTAATTGGCTTGGTTGAGTGATTAGTAATTTTATATTTAATCAATATAATTTGATTTTTTAATTTTATTGGTAGCCATCTACCAATATAAAAAAGAATCAATTAGGATTATCTGGTAAACTTTAAGCCCACAAACAATATGTGTTAAACTGGGTATCAACTAGGATTTTCTTAAAACTCTTTATAAAAGTATCATTCTGCTTATTGAATTTTATATATAGGATGCATTATCTCATGAACAAATAACCAAAAATATCACCAAACTTGGCATAAGTAATTTATAAAGTTTGGGAATAGAATGCTAATATGTAATTTTTTAATATCTACTTAACACTTTGCTGGCTGGAGTCACATTTATGTTTTTTCAATTTGCTAGCAGTTGTCAGCTAGCATCACATTTATGTGACTTAATTTTTCTGGCAGTAGTCAGCCTGAATCTTGTAGCTTCACTTGATTAATGGTTATCAGTTCACATTTATTTATTGTGATATTTGTTTTTATTGGTTATCTCAGAAAAAAATATTCACATTGTCATTTGTTGATCTAGTTTCACTATGTCTTGGGCTTTTTCTATAATTTATTAAATATTAAAAGGCTTCATTTAAAGAGATTAGAAAAAATTCTAAAAATGTGTGAAAGTGATGATGAAGTGTATGCTGATAATCTAACAGATATTAGCAATTAATTATCAGATATCAGTGATGAAGAATCAGATAGCAAAAGTGAGATTGGAGTCAGAAGGATGGTAAATCTGCTTAGACCAGTAATAGATGATGATTCTGATGAAGAGGAGAATAATTCCAATGAAGAGAAAGTTGAATGGTCATTTCTAGAAAGTGTTATCAATATACAAAATTGTGTGGAAGAGTCAGGAGTACAAATATCACTTGGTAATTGCAATATATGCTCAGCGCAGAACTTCTCAGAGATAATTTATTGAACTTATTTGTAACAGAAACTAATTGCTATACCATCTAGTACTAAAAAAAAACTAATTGCTATCATGAACAACATAAAAATGATTCTGAAATAAACAAAAATAAAAAGTGGACTGATGTAGATATCAATAAAATGAAAAAATTGGCTTTAATAGTTTAATGAGATTAGTAAAAAACTGAAAAAGATGAGTATTGGTCAACAAATCACTAATATGTACTCCAATTTTTGGAAAAGTGATGATCAGAAATAGATTTCACCAAATATGATGATACTGGTATTTTAGTAATAATGAGGATTATAAAGAGCAATTAGATAAAATTAAGCCAGTGGTAAGATATTTTCAAAAAAAATTTAAACACTTTATAAACTGATGAAGGAATTGTCTTTGAATGAAGCTATTATACCATGGTGGGGAAGGCTTTCCTTTCAAACCTATAATCTAGCTAAAATTATCAAATATGGCATATTAGTATGTATGGTCTGTAAGGCTCATTCTGGATATATATGCAACTTTAAAATATAATGTGCTCAAGTAATAAATTAACAAGAGACAATAATTTCTATATTATCACCATACCTCAATTCGTGGCATAAAATCTATATGGATAATTATTACATCAGTGTAGCAGTTTTAAAAGAATTACTAAAAAAGAAGACCAATGTCTGCAGAATATATGAAAGAATAGAGGTGTACCACCATTTTGAAAAGCATAAATTTAAAGAATATTAATACAGAGTTTAGAAGAAAAGGTAATATACTAATCCAAGCTTTCAAAATGAAAAAAATATTATATATTATTTTAACAATACATTCAGCAAATATGGTTGATATCATGCACCCTAAGACCAAAAAACTGTTGCAAAACTGACTTGCATAGTAGAGTACAACAAGTACATGAAGGGTGTAGGCGCATTGATCAGTACTTATCTTATTACTCAATTTTACTAAAAACAAAAAAATGGATGAAGAAAACTGTTTTGCATTTTATAGATGCAGCCTTATATAATGCATATCAATGTTATATAAAAAGTTCTGATGATAATATCCAATTTAAAAATTTCTTATTGGGTATAGCAAACTCATAGCTACAAACTACAACCAAAACCAAGGATTCACAATCAAGTATAATCAATAATTACATAATTTCTACTTATGATATAAACCATTCTTTTGAATTAGATCAATATGGTGAACGTACTTCAAGAACTTCAAAATATGATCTGATTGATATATTGTGTCCAGAATTTTGAAAACATAAAATTATTTAAACAATCAGAAAATGAAAATTAGAAAAACCCCGCAGAGCATGCAGAGTATGCTCTGCTGCCAAGAAAAGAATCCCAACATCATTTATGTGCTCTTCATGTAACATTTCATTGCATAAAGGAAAATGTTTTAAAACCATCATACAAAAGGGAAATATTAATTTTAATAAAACCTTCTTGAGTAACAAAAAATTATTTTATTATTGAATTAAGTAAGAATTTGAACTTTTTAAATAAATAATTATGTCTGCCTCATTAATTACTTTTTAAAAAAGCTTATAAAAGTGCCAGCGGCAGGCAGTAGTTTTCATCAATATATACTGGCAACAAGTGCAAAGCTTTTTATCAAAGGTGCAGCCATCAAAGTGTTAATAAAACACATTTACTGATGTACTGACTGACTGTCAGGCAAACAGCAAGTAAGAATTAGACTGGCCTGCCAGTCAGGGTGCCAGAGCACCCTAACAGCAAACCAGAATGCCCAAGGTACTGCTGCTGATACAACGAATATGAAACCAGAAAGGAGTTTCACCAATATCTGCTGATGAGCCAGAATTTCATATAGGCACAAAATAAAGTACCAGATGCACATGGCTGTTAACCCCAAGAGGTACGAGAATGATGGCAGATAAGGCGGCTTAATTTTTAATATATAAAAACTAAATTTTGAGGTAGGTGTTTTTAATAAAAAATTTAAGAAAGAAAAATTGACCAACAATTTTTTCAGTGCAATGTGACGGCATTTAGCCCAATGAGCGGTGGGAATCCCCCAAGGCTACCCCACATAGGGGTGGGCCCATTTGGTTGGGAATGGGTTCAGGATGTCCAACCCACCCATGCTCAGTCACTGGATCATTTGTTCAGTCTGTGGCATTGCATTAGGCACAACACCCAATTTGTTAACAGGAAAGCTTTGGAACCTCAGTGATGGTGTCTGATGCTATTATCTGCCCATTGGGGGTGATGCCTAACATATTTGAGAGGGGGAATTTTTCCAATTGTCATGTTAACTGAATCACAACCATCAGGTATTCTGGCCAATAGAT
This sequence comes from Massospora cicadina, assembly GCA_022478985.1. Classification (NCBI taxonomy): domain Eukaryota; kingdom Fungi; phylum Entomophthoromycota; class Entomophthoromycetes; order Entomophthorales; family Entomophthoraceae; genus Massospora; species Massospora cicadina. The sequence continues at coordinate 21,154 of JAKSZP010005663.1, forward strand.
CAGTCTTCATACATTTTTGACCATTTAAAATCTGAGCATCAGGCTGATTGCCACTTGAATTGGTTACAATCAATTTCATTTCAGTGATCTTGGTGCAGATTTCACTGATTCCTCATAATAGTTCTGCCAAGGAGAGTGTGGGTACTGGGAGCGGTATCCAAAGTAGGAGGGCTGTTACCCAGTGCTCATCTACCATGTGAGTGAGATCATCCTGAGCAATTAGGGGTACAGCCATACTTTTCAGTGCCTTTTTGCTTGGAAATGGGAAAATGGCCTGATTGACACTCAGAGGACGTTCCCCAGGACTTACATTACCCTTTCCTTTTCACAAGGGAAGGATCCCACCACTGGGAAACTGCATGAGAGCCACATTCTTGTTTGCCTTAGATAACTTGATTGCCATAATAGTTGCAACTTTTTTGGGGGGGGAGCTTTGGGGTGGGATATGTGGAATGCATCAACCAGGTCCATGCAATTCACGCAATCACATGCCTTGACCCAACTGTTTTTGTAGGCTGGATACTTTCTAGGCCATGAGGTATTGTACAGAATGTCAGGATTTCTGGTATGCCAGGATAGCATCTACCTCAGCCTCCTCCTCATTTTTGACAATGATCAGTTCTGGTTCTGTGGGAATTGCACCCTTGAAGGGTGACAGCTGGGAAACATGGAAAACAGGATGCTGCTTCTAATGTGTGGGGAGCTTTAGTCAGAACGCCCCATTACTTAATACCTCCTCCACTAAATGGGGACCTGAGCATTTACTAGCAAATTTGTGGGAAGGGGCCAGGATCTTTAAGTGATGGGTGTCAAGCATAATGTAAGATCCCTTCATAAACTCGTGACCTGAAAGACACTTTCAATCTGTGAACTGCTTGTAGTTGTCTATAGCTTTGGTGAGGTATTCCAGCACTAAGGCTTGAGTCAATCTAATATGAGCAGCATAGTCCACAGCAGCTTAAACCTCTGGCCACAAGCACGGTCTGACTGAAAATGAAGTATTATAACCTAATGTTGCTTTGTAGGGGAAAACTCCGTGGATGAGTGGGTCCCATTATTGTATGCAAATTAGGCAAGAGAGAGGTCATCAGCCCAAGTATCCTGCACAGCTGCAGCATAGCAATGCAGGTACTGTTCAAGAACTTGATTGACCTGCTTGGTCTGGCCATCAGACTGAGGATGATACACTGTAGAGCAACAGGGGGATATTTTCAGGATGAATAAAGTTCACTCCAAAACTGTGTGGTAAACTGGGAGCCACGGTCACTGATGATCTTCTGGAGGAGACCAAACATCAAAAAAACATGATGTACAAAAAGGCGGGCAGTTTCTTCAGATGTAATTTTGGAAGTGCAAGGTATAAAAAGGGAAAATTTTATGAAGCAATCCACCACTACCATCACTACTGTGAACCTGTTAGAACAGGGGAGCTCTGTCAAGAGAGTGTCTGTAACTCTCTCGTTCCCAGCAAGGTGATGTGGGATGCAAACCCACATTGCTAGGGAACTAGCCATTAGGAGAATGGGAAGGAAGGCACCTTGAATGGTGCCAGTGCAAAGGGTACCCCAGGCAAGGGTGTAAAGAGCAACATATAATACCAGGTAAGTAAGGAACATCACCGCTTGAGTGGACCCCAGAGGGGCGTCCATAATCAAGTGTAGCTTGGCGTCAGGGGGCTTGGGTGCCTCGATCTGGAGGGGACCTGGGCGGCCCACAGGAGCCCCTGGGATTTTGGTAAATTGTGAGATAAGGTAGTGGCCCACATGGTTGGAGACCTCCCCAAAGAGGTCCACCACCAAGTTTGCCCAAGGAACCATTGATAAAAAAACGTAAAATAATGGGGGTTTTTTATTTAAAAAAAGTCGACCAACAAGGAATGTTGGTCGCAAAAACATATTTAAAGTGGGCTGGGGAAATTCAGGTTCTGCGGAAGTGCGCCCAAGCCTTGATGCTCCAATAAACAGATGCTTCCATCCATTTTAGTAAAATACACCAAAAGTGCCTTCACTCAGTAATCAATTGAAGCCATATTTTACCTGAGCTCAAAATTTCATAACTTGAGTGGGACTTGAACCCTTGCTCTCCAATAAACTGAATTGAACCATCATTGTTTACAATGTAAATCGTTCATTTTAGTGCCTGGGCTGAGATCAGAGGCTGGGCGTTTTGCACCCCATTAGTATCAACCTGGGCATGCTTGGCTTGCACCCAGCGTTGATCTAAGGTGTGTTTCAGGTCAGGAAGAGCCTGAAGTTTCACCTTCTGGGCCTCCTGTCACCCAGCCTTATCTCTAGCATCAGTTCCTACTATAATGTCATCCAACCATGACATTACCCTCTCCTCCTTCTTGGGCTCCACCCCCTCCAGGGGCGTTTGCTAAGGAGAAGTTCTTATGTGCTGGCGGCAACTTCATAGCAGCAACGGCTGGCTTAGGCTGAGATCCTGCAGCCTCAGGAAACGATTATGAAATGATTTAATCAGGTCTTGGGCATGTACACAATCCCATGCTGGCACCCAACTGTTCTCTGCTGCATCAAACCCTTTCCAAGATACCAAGTACTCAAGGCGTCGCTTAACCCAGGGGAGGCTACTATTTCCTCCACTTCCCATTCTGGTGCCCCATCCACAAGATAAGCCTCAGGAGTCACAGGAGGAGGGCCCTCAAACAGGGTCAACTTGCTTTCATGAAAGATGGAGAAGATCTGAAACGCGGAGGGAAGATCCAACTGGTATGAGGCATGTCCCACCTTTCTAACTACACGGTAAGGACCAATCCTCTTTGGACCCAGTTTTTTGCATGGCTGCTTGATAGGGATGTTGCGAGCATCAAGCATCACGAGATCCCCTTCCTTGTATGCTGGACCCACTTGGCGCTTTCCATCGGCATTCTCCTTATAAACCAGCATAGCCGCCTCCAAACTTGTGGACACCCCTTGATGGACCTTCTTGAGAGTCTTAGCAAAGTCCAGCACCGCTTCCACTTTGGAACCACAGCTGGGCTCCATGTTAAAAGCAGGGTTAAAGCCATGGTTAGCAAAAAAGGTGAACAACTGATTGATGAATGCAAAGTGTTGTTGTAGCTAAACTGGGCCATAGGAAGGTGAGGAACCCAATCTGAATGGTCTGCGGTGGTGTAACAACGCAGAAATTGTTCCAAGCACTGGTTCACTCGCTCAGTCTGCCCATCTGATTGGGGGTGATAAGCAGTTGAATGGCAGGGGCAAATCTGAAGAGTTTTACACAACTCTTCCCAAAAGATGGAGGTGAACTGGGGTCCCCAGTCACTAATGATTTCTTGAGGAACCCCATGAAGCGCAAATACATGGGCGACGAAGAGCCTGGCCATTTCAGCGGCAGTTATAGTTGTTCTGCAAGGAATAAAGTGGGCGAACTTTGTAAAGCGGTCCACCACCACCATGATTGCATCATACCCATCTGAAACGGGTAACTCCACAATGAAATCCACTGATAGGGAAGTCCAGGGCCCTTCAGCCTTTTGGACTGGTACCAGCAACCCTGCTAAAGGTTGCCGATTGGGTTTCATTTGATTGCAGATCAGGCACTCTTTACAGTACCGCCCTACCTGAACAGGCAAGCCCTTCCAATTGTAAGTGTGTCATATCAACTCCAAGGTCTTTGCTTTTCCAGGATGACCAACGGTGATTCCATCATGATGGTCCTGGATGATCTCCAGGCGTAGTGGTCCAGCAGGAACCCATAGGCGCCCCTGAAACCACACCATCTCATCCTTCATGTGATAACCCCTGGATAAGTCCTCCTGATTCAGGGCGCTCTTAGTGAGAACAACAGCATATTTGGCTGATAACGGCTGAGAAAGAACTACCTTCCTAAACATGCTATATTCTGCTGCATTTTCCAAAGGCATGAGCGCTGGCATATGTACCGTGGACTTAGGAAGTTGAGGCAGAATCATACTCGGTGGAATCATCAACTGGGTGTTGTGAATCTCTACCTCCTTTGGATTGGGAGCCAAAGCAGGGTTGCGGCTCAAAGCATCCGCCAAACCATTCTCCTTGCCCTTGGTGAACTCATAGGAAAATGTAAATAGGGCAAGGGTCTCATGCCAACGGGTCTGACGTGGTGTTAGAACATGTGGAGCATGGTAGTACAACAGGGCTCAGTGGTCTGTGCATACCCAGAATGGTTGGGAAGAGCCATGTAAATGGTGACGCCAATAAATCAGCGCCTCCACCACTGCTAATAACTCCTTGTCATATACGGCGTAGTTTAACTCATGCAGAGACATTTTCCTAGAAAAATATCCCATGGGATGCTCAGACCCATCTTCACCCACCTGTAACAGGGCAGCTGCAATGGCAAAGTTGGAAGCATCTGAGGACACAATGAACTCCTTTGCAGGATCAACATGGCGAAGGATGGATGTGGATAACAAGGTGCACTTCACCGCTTGGAAAGCATCCTCCAAAATGGGGGACCACTGAAGCACCTTGGCCCCGCTAGCCTTATATAAGGGAGCTGCCACCTTGGAGAGATTGGGTGTGAACTTCTTGAGGAACGTACACGTCCCCAAAAAGCTCCTCAGTTCCTTGACAGAGGTGGGGGTAGGCCACTCACAAATAGCCTTCTCCTTGTCTGGAGTTATCATATGGCCCTGGTCAAAAATGACGTTGCCCAGAAAAGTAACCTGGGACTTGAAGAATTTGCATTTACTAATCTTGAGGGTAAGGCAAGCGGCCCTCAATCTCTCCACTACTTGTCAAAGGTGTACTGCATGTGTCTCATGATTGGGGGAAAACACCAGAATGTCATCCATGTAGGCAACCGCACATACCCCCAACAAGTCTCCCAACGCAGCATCAATGCGGCGTTGAAAGATGGCAGGGGCATTCTTAAGCCCAAAGGGCATAACCTGGAACTGGAAAATTCCTTTTCTGGTGCAAAATGCGGTTAACCATTCCTGGCCCTTCTTTATCCGGATTTGATTGAACGCATTGAGGCAGTCCAGCTTGGAGAAGACCTTCGCCTTCTCCACATAGCGCGCAATCTGGGAATCTAAAGGGATGGGATGGAGGTCAGGTACAGTCACATTGTTTAAATTTCCATAATTGACACACGGATGTAAAGTTCCATCAGCCTTCTCCACAAAGAGCAGTGGGGAGCAAACAGGGGAGGTACGCTGAAAGATGGCACCTTTGGCCAACTGCTCCTTCACCCATACATCTAAAACCTCTTCCTCCCGGACAGTCAATGGGTATATGGGGGAAGAAATATGCACCAGATCCACAGTAAGTTTAAATTCACAATCAAACTTGGAATGTTCTGGTAGCGTACTAGCTGAAGCTGCATCAAAAGAAGATGCCAACTCCTCCAAACAAGAAGGTAAGGAAAGTCCCACGGTGGGCTTCAGCAAAGGGGCAAGATATGGACTGGGAACATTGGGCCAATGGGGTAATTTGCCTTGGCCGTTCTCCTCAGACAGAGGAACAATCAACTGGTGACTGTTTGTCAAAGACAAGGATAAAGTGTTTTCTTTTAAATTTGTTCTGACGTCAAACTTCCGCCACCACTCAACACCCAAAATGATGGGAAACAAGAGGTTTCTGATAGCTTGAAACTGGTCAGACAATAGATAAGAACCTACCTGGAAATTGACTGACTCCATGATGTTCAGTGTGGGGATACCTTGAGATGCCCCACCTCTAACCATACCACCTGGTGAGTAACTCAACTCAAGGTAGTCAGCAAGGTTTTGGTCAATAAAATTATTTGAAGCACCAGTATCCACCAAAATAGTTGTGCTGAACTTTCCATAAGAGGATGTAAGGGTAGCAGTCAACAAGAAGTATCCAGAATGGGATTTATTCAACGCAGAAAACGCCATCAACTCACCAGAAAATTCTTCCTCTGGCTTGAACAAGCCATCAGGGTATGTTTTGGAATCATAGAAGGGGAGGGATAGTGGGCCACTCTTACTACTGAGGCCACATATCCCACCACACCTTCTGCAGGTGCATACACATCTTTATATTTATAACGAAGTTCCTTTTCCACTTCCTGAGAGCCCCTAATCATGGTAGGGGTCAAACGAGGGTTCTCAGGAGTAATCTGATATACTGAGATGGGGTCCTCATCCAGACCATAAGAGCAAATAAACGGTTCAGTTTGGGATAAATCATTTGCATTATAAACACGCGTTTTCTGGTTCTAACAAACCCATACTCACTTTGAGGGTTTGGTGTGCATTGCTATCCAAGGCCATCACCCCCAAGCCTAGAGCTGATGCCTCGGCATGCACCTCAGAAATGTGTTGGGGAGAGAAAATGATAACAGAATCCTTTTTGTTAAATTTGGATTCAGACCCTCCGATGTTCCCAATTTCTGCCGAGATGGGGAGGAAATCAGTGGGAAGCATCTCACAATTCAAGGAAAAATCACTAGTTGAGGAAGCGCTATTTATAGGGATGACCATGGGTGACATCATCATGGCAGAATCATCTGAAACCTTTACTTCATTCTTGGGGCTAGACCCCTGTACAGTTCCAAATTTAGAAGAAGTAGAAGGATTAGAAGGATAAGATTCCCTCATTTCCAGAGGCGCGCATGACTTTTCAGCTTCCATATTTATATGATTTGATCCAATGATGGCCAAATTACCTGGCCCCTTCTGGGTTGGGGTGGAGAAACTACCCCAAAGGGTTTTGACAAGATGATCAAATTTGGAAGGAGGTGACTGCCAAATTGGGGAGTTTTGCATTGATATGTCCAAGGTCAAATGGAGAAATGACATTTTAACTTCATCAGTTAATGGCAAAGCCTGGGCTTTTTTGCAGAATTCACTCAAGTATACTTTCATCAGATGACCCGCTTGATGCAGAGAAAAGAACTCAAAGAAGGAATGGAGGGATGCTTCATCAGGTTGATTCTGCTCCAAGACCTGTTCCAAACCCCCTATTGCCTGCCACAAGAGTGGCTGTGTGTGGAGTACCGCAAAAACCCAGTCACCTGCCTCAGGAGACAACTGGGACAACAGATCCACTCCTCACAAAAGTGGATGTGAACTAGATGAATTGTTTTTTTCTAACGTGGGTTTTGGCTCAAGGGAAGCTAAGGCCTGATGAATTTCTGAGTAAATCTTGGGAGAAAGGTGGGGAATCATGATATTAGGATTGCAAAAAGTCCAAGACCACCAGGTACAAGCAGGAAGGGTGGGCACTTCCCAATTGGTAGTTGCAAGAATAACGCTGAGATGCACCAATACAAAACCAAATGAGAAAACTGTGGTGAGCACCATTGTGGCAGTGACAAATGGCCAGCGCACCCAATTTACTAATAATGAAAGTCCCACACGGATAATTCTTATGCACATATAATAAAAAGGTTGGTCAACTAATGTCAAGAGAGTGTCTGTAACTCTCTCGTTCCCAGCAAGGTGATGTGGGATGCAAACCCACATTGCTAGGGAACTAGCCATTAGGAGAATGGGAAGGAAGGCACCTCAAATGGTGCCAGTGCAAAGGGTACCCCAGGCAAGGGTGTAAAGAGCAACATATAATACCAGGTAAGTAAGGAACATCACCGCTTGAGTGGACCCCAGAGGGGCGTCCATAATCAAGTGTAGCTTGGCGTCAGGGGGCTTGGGTGCCTCAATCTGGAGGGGACCTGGACGGCCCACAGGAGCCCCTGGGATTTTGGTAAATTGTGAGATAAGGTAGTGGCCCACATGGTTGGAGACCTCCCCAAAGAGGTCCACCACCAAGTTTGCCCAAGGAACCATTGATAAAAAAATGTAAAATAATGGGGGTTTTATTTAAAAAAAGTCGACCAACAAGGAATGTTGGTCACAAAAACATATTTAAAGTGGACCAGGGAAATTCAGGTTCTGCGGAAGTGCACCCAAGCCTTGATGCTCCAATAAACAGATGCTTCCATCCATTTTAGTAAAATACACGAAAGTGCCTTCACTTGAGTAATCAATTGAAGTCATATTTTACCCAAGCTCAAAATTTTCATAACCTGAGTGGGACTTGAACCCTTGCTCTCCAATAAACTGAATTGAACCATCATTGTTTACAACATAAATAATTCATTTTAGTGCCTGGGCCAAGATCAGAGGCTGGGCGTTTTGCACCCCATTAGTATCAACCTGGGCATGCTTGGCTTGCACCCAGCGTTGATCTAAGGTGTGCTTCAGGTCAGGGAGAGCCTGAAGTTTCACCTTCTGGGCCTCCTGTCACCCAGCCTTATCTCTAGCATCAGTTCCTACTATAAAGTCATCCAACCATGACACCATTTGATCAAATTGATGCATTTCTTAAAACCAGGGTGACCAACTATGGGGGGATCATGATGTGCATGAAATACCTCAGTTCAGAAGGAGGGGGAACCCAAACGCGAGATTGAAAATATATAAGACCCTCCTTCAGTGAGTATAGGGCGTGTTTATGCTTCTGGTGAGATAACTGCTTGACCAACTCCATACCCTCAGGGCAGGCCATTTGACTGGCTAAGACCTGAGCAACTAATGGAGCATTGGGGGTTAGAGCAATGGAAGAAATGACAGGGGGAACAATTGACAAGATTTGGGTGGTAGAAATCACAGTAACAAGATCCACTTCCTCCGGATCCACAGAACTGTGGGTGTGGCTGCAGCTGAAAAAATCAGAAAGTACATTTAGTGCACCTTTTACAAATTTGTATTTGAAGTTGAAACTGCACAGGTCCTGATAGGTTTGGGCTTGCCAGTGTGCCAATTTTTGGGGTTTACAAAAGTACAACAGGGCCTGGTGATCTGTGCAAACCATTAATTCATGTCAGGCACCCTGTAACAGGTACCTTCCATGAGTTAGGGCCCATGCAATGGCTGCCAACTCCTTATCATAAATAGCCCAAGACTGCTCCATAGAGGTAAACTTTTGGGAAAAGTAGGCAACTGGGTGTTCCAAACCATCATGCTCCTGGAGCAACACTGCTCCAACAGCTACTGACAATGCGTCACATGCAACAATATATGGCTTGGTAGGATCATCATGTTTTAAAATGGGAGGGGATACAAACATCTCTTTAATAAATTCAAACGCCTGTTGGCATTTGTCCATCCAGCAAAATGATACATTTTTCCCTGTAAGTGGGTGGAGTGGGGCAGCAAGCTATAAAAGTGCAGGGAGAACTTTTTTAAAAAATGATGGTTTCCAAGAAACTCTGTAGTTGTTTCTGGGTAGTCAGGGTTGGCCACTCCCGGATAGCATCCAACTTATTGGGAGGGATTGCAACACCATCTTTAAGAACCAGGTTCCCAAGGAAAGTAACCTCCTCCTTATAAAAATCACACTTGGAAGGTTTGAGGAACAACCCTGCCTTATGCAAGGTGACCACCACCACTTTCAAGTCAATAGCATGTTGTTTGGGAGTCAGGGAGTGAACCAGAATATCATCAATGTATGCAACAGCACAGGTGAACCGGAGGTCACCCAGTACATTATCAATCATCTGTTGGAACATAGTGGGAGCATTCTTCAGCCCAAAAGGCATTACATGAAATTGGAAAATGCCATGCTTCATCCAGATCACAGTTAACCATTTTTGCCCTTCCATTATCCAAATTTGGTTGAAGGCATTCACCAGATCCAGCTTAGAGAATACGTGGGATTTGGCGATTGCCTGGCTGATTGTCTGCTCCAGAGGCAAGGGTAGGGATCAGAAACTGTTATTTTATTCAAATGGCCGTAATCCATGCAGGGACAGAGAGAACCATCCACTTTTTTGGTATAGATGATGGGGGAGGCAATGGGAGAGGTCTCCTTGAACAACCAACCTTTTTCCAACATATCATCCAACTAGGTATTGAGTGCAACTTCCTCCTCCGCCGTATGGGGATACAATGGACAGTTGATGTTCACCAAATCCACAATCATTTAAAACCCACAATTGAACCTAGTGTGCTTAGGCAGATGATCCACCTTTTTCATGTTGAAGATTCTCCAATAATACATTAAGCTCTTAGAAATTGGCTGGAATGCCCGCAGAAGTGACCAGGGTAGTGATAGAGCTGGTTCCTTGTATCTTCTTGAGGGTGTCAATCAAAGAAAATTCTCCCTCCAGATGATTATTGGTAAATGACAATGTATTAAACTCTAAGTGAATCTTAACATGTTGCCAGCGCCACCACCCCACACTTAAGATCACTGGAAACACCAAGTTCAGCATGGCCAAAAAATGATCACAGAAGCTGAATTGGTTACTGAAAATGTGACTGGGTGATGTACCAGGTATGAGATTTGGAAGGCTGATGATGCAACCATCACTGAAGGATCTTCATTCATGGCAAGTTCCAATTGCTGGACCAGTTCTACACTCATAAAATTTCCTGTGGCTTCAGTGTCCACCAGGGCCTCAAAGGAGACATGATGAGACTTAACACTAATCTTCATGGGTACTAAGAAGTAAGCATAGTTCTCTTTATTGGTAATTGTGGATGAATTGAGTGATACCAAAGAGATGGTGGTGGGGTCAGGGAAAACCAATGAGCAAATAGCTGTGGCAACTATAGGTTATGGTTTTGGAGTTTTGAGTGGGGCTGGACTAATGTGGACAGAGATAATCTTCTTTACAACCTGGTTCAGTTGGAAAGAAGGAACCATTGCTGTGCCAATATATGTGAGAAAGGTGAAAATGGCTAATAATAATAGTTGGTTGATTATGTCAGGCAAACAGCAAGTAAGAACTAGACTGGCCTGCCAGTCAGGGTGCCAGAGCACCTGAACAGCAAACCAGAATGCCCAAGGCACTGCTGCTGATATGATGAATATGGAACTGGAAAGGAGTTCCACCAATATCTGCCGGTGAGCCAGAATTTCATATAGGCACAAAATAAAGTACCAGATGCACACGGCTGTTAACCCCAAGGGGTATGAGAATGATGGCAGATAAGGCGGCTTAATTTTTAACATATAAAAACTAAATTTTGGGGTAGGTGTTTTAATAGAAAATTTAAGAAAGAAAAATTGACCAACAATTTTCTCAGTGTGATGTGACTTATTAAATAGTAGTCAATTTGGGGGAAAACAAGCTGGGATTGGGTCCCACAAATTTGACCTAACCAGAAAATTATTCAGGAATGGGTGGGTTTTTTCTCTGAAACTGACATCAAAAAATTTGGCGGTGGGCCAAGTCACTGTCAGTTTGACCTCAAACGTCTGAACTAAGGCTCCACTACATTTCTGATGGTTGACACAATGGCGTTTAGCCCAACGAGCGATGGGAATCCCCCAAGGCTATCCTATATAGGGGTAGGCCCATTTGGTTGGGAATGGGTTTGAGATGCCCAACCTGCTCATGCTCGGTCGCTGGACCATTTGTTTGGTCCATGGCATTGCATCAAGTGCAACACCCAATTTGTTAACAGGAAAGCTTTGGAACCTCAGTGATGGTGTCCAATGCTATTATCTACCCATTGGGGGTGATGCCTAACAGATTTGAGAGGGGGAGATTTTTCCAATTGTCATGTTAACTGAATCACAACTATAGGGTATTCTGGCCAATAGATCAGTCTTCATACCTTTTTGACCATTTAAAATCTGAGCAGCAGGCTGATTGCCATTTGAATTGGTTACAATCAATTTCATTTCAGAGATCTTGGTGCAGATTTCACTGATTCCTCATAATATTTCTGCCAAGGAGAGTGTGGGTACTGGGAGCAGTATCCAAAGTGGGAGGGCTGTTACCCAGTGCTCATCTACCACGTAAGCAAGATCACCCTAAGTAATGAGGGGTACAGCCATCCTCTCTGGTACCTTCTTGCTTGGAAATGGGAAAATGGCCCAATTGACACCCAGAGGACATTCCCCGGGACTTACACTGACATCTGAAGCCTTCAAGTCTGATGGATTTAATCTATTTGGGTGAGTGGGTGATAATTGGCAAATATTAGCTTATACTTCACCAAATTGCTCACTTAAAACTAATTGAGTCTGATAATTTCAAGCTATTTGGTCAAGTGGGTGATAATTGGCAAATATTATCAAATAATTCATCAATTTCCTCACCTGAAATAAACAAAAATCAGTTAGTTTTAAGTAAGTTTAAGTAAACTTTAGGATAGCCACTTAAGCTTTCAATAGGTTTGCTAAAGTAAAACCTTACAAAATAAATAATATTGAAACCAGTTTTACTTCCATCAACTAAGTCAGCTTGAGTGATTATATACCTTAGCCCAAAAAGTGGAAGGTTAGTCAAAAATTCATTTTAGGTCACCTTAATTTAATTCTAGTCTGCTGCTAAAGCAATCTCATATAAGGTGTGAAAAAAGAAGACCGTTGAAGAGATCTACTTAAAGAAGACACAGCTGGAACATATCCTTCTGAGGCCAGATACATACATCAGCTCAATTGAGATAAACACCCAACTGCTGTGGATCTATGATGACACCACATACTCCCTCATCAAAAAAGATATCCAGTTCATCTCTGGCTTCTTCAAAATCTTTGATGAAATATTGGTGAATGCCGCTGATAACAAGGTGAGTACAAATTCTTATTTGCTGGAGGCCTTAAAGTTGTCACCCATGGTAAGTTTAAATGGGACTACCAATTAGTGCATTGAGCTTCTATTATAGATTTGGGACCCCACCATGAGCAAAATCAAGGTCACCATCAACCTGGAGCAAAACCTGATCTCAGTGTACAACAACATTAGTGGAATTATAGTGAAGATGTACAAGGAGGAGAAATTTTACATCCCTGAGCTCATCTTTGAGCACTTTCTCACCTCACCCTACTTGTTAAAACACATTCACTGATGTACTGATGTATACTGAATGACTGACATATGAAACTTTTGAGTCTGATAGGTTTAATCTATTTGGGTGAGTGAGTGAGAATTGGCAAATCTTATCAAACCTGAAACTATCGAGTCTGATGGGTTCAATCTATTTGGGTGAGTAGGCGAGAATTGGTGAATATTATCAAATATTTCTTAAATTGCTTACCCAAAACTAAATAAAATTCAGTGTTAGAATTTCAAGTAGATTATTATAGCTTATTAAGTAGATTAGGATAACCAGCTTACCAGCCATGAGGGTAACAGCAAAGCTGGTCCGAGTGGCTCAAGCATAGTGCTAGCACAGCCTTTAGGCTAATATGAGCTCATAAATAAACCTAAGCAACGCTGGGTAACTCCGCTATTAGAAACATACGCTTTCTCTTTTCTTTCTTTTCTATTTAACCAAACTGAGCCATTGCAACGTGTGGCTGGGTACAGCTAGTTTATTATATATTTGCCAAAGCTCACTCAGTCACTCACTCATCACTGTATCACAACAATGACAAGGCCTAAAGCGATGAAACTTTACATAGATATTCACTTGATACTGTAGATGTGCAATAAGAAAGAAATTTTTATTTTTCATAGTAAAATAAAAAGTTTTATATGTAACAAGTGAAAATCTTATATCTTTTTGATGGTAATCGGTATAATATTATGGCTGAGCTGTTAGATATTCGGTTGATTCGATACTTTAAATAATTTTAAGTGGTTAGTGGTCATTTGGCTAATTAGCAAGTTAATCTAAAAAATTTGAATCAAAAAACCCAATTGATTTTAAAAATACCTACCCTAGCATAATGGCTCAGCTTTTGTCTCTAAACTTAAATTATTTAAAGGTCGGTTGTTTGAATCCTGGCGCAATCACTTATTTAATAACTTTTTAACCGACTTTGAAAAAGAAGGTCATCAAATCGACTTGTATGTATGTATATTTTTTTCTTTTCTTTTTTTTCTATGTTCGTTCGCGCATAACTCTGAAAATACTGGACCAATTCGGATGATCATCTTCTTCAAAAATAGAGGATGCTCCAAATTAGGTCCCATTTAACTTTTGTAAGTATTGGTCAAGTATCTGCCCATTAATTTAGTAAGTATATCAAAATGGGCTCGGAAGCGATGGATACTTGTGGACTAATACAACTCCGGATAAACTTAATTCCGGCATCGGTGAAGCGATAGCTTCGAAGCACTTTTTGATGTCCTATGGCTGGGGGGTATGTTCAAAATCAGTCAGTATGAGCTCATAGCGGGATGAGCTTAAATCATTATAGATGGCTATCATTTTTGCATATTTGACCAATAAACTTATCTAAATTTGATAAAATGAATTATTTTAGATGGCGATCAATAAATTTACATAGATTGACTAATAAAAGCAACCAAATCTAATAAAATAAATTACTGTAGATGGCGATCAGTAAATTTGGCATACGTTGACTAATAAATTCATCTAAATTTAATAAAGTGAAGTATTGTAGATGGTGATCAGTAAATTTAGTATAATTTGACAATAAAATCAACTAAATTTAATAAAATGAATTATTAGTATATTTGCTTATAAGATACTATATATAATAGATATACAATAAGTTTTAATTTTATAGAGAAATAGTAAGGGGTCAAAAACAATATATAAAGATAGTAATATTTAATAAAAGTAGGGAATAAAGCTACTTTTAAAAATGTACTAATTTTTTGAAGGGAAAAGAGCTGGGGGTAAAGTTTTTTGGGGAAAAAAGCTTCTCAGAAAATTTTTTTGGGAAAAAAGAACCTCCTTTAAAAAAAGCTCTAAAAAGTATGAAATAATTGAGAAATTAAGCCTACTCAATAAAACCCTTTTTAAATTTGGTGCCATATTTTAACTGACTTATAATAGGTATTTATAATTTATATACTCAGTACTATTTATTCTAAGTTGCTTATGGTTTACATTTGAACCTAATCCAGACATAAGATATAGATTATATTTATGAGCAAAATTCTATAATTCAGTTTAAATATGGCGCCGACTTCAAAAATGGTTTTATTGAGTAGGCTTAATTTCTTGATTATTTCATACTTTTTGAGCTTTTTTTAAAGGAGGTTCTTTTTTTCCCAAATTTTTTTTATCATTTAATAGGCTATCTACTTAATAAAATATTTCACTGATATACTGACATACCTTTTGACTGACTGGCATCTGAAACCTTCGAGCCTGATGGGTTCAATCTATTTGGGCGAGTGGGTGAGAATTGACAAATATTATTGAATAATTCACCAAATTGCTCACCTGAAGCTAATCGAGTCTGATAAGTTTAATCTATTTGGGTGAGTTGGTGAGAGTTGTTGAATATTATCTAATAATTCACCAGATTGCTCATCTGAAACTCAACAAAAATCAGTATTAGTTTAGATTAGGTAGTTAGGATAATCAGCTCACCAGCCACGAGGGCAACAGCGAAGCTGTTACTCCGAGTGGCTAGAGAGTAGTGCTGGCACAGCTTATAGGCTACAATGGGAGCTTATCATCTGATAAACTAAATACCGTAGCGAATCACGGGTATCTGGATGTTAGGTTTATATATTTTAAAAACCTGCCTAATTTGGTTCACCTAATTAATAAAATACTTTTGGCAAGTTAAGTAGAAGTTGATTTAGTTTTGGAAGATATGTCACATACTCAATGATTTTAAGTATAAAGAGATATTTCGGGTAGCAGTTTGGTGTTATTTGATTGATTCGATAGGTTTTTTTGTTTGGCCGAGTGGTTGATGGCTTTGGGTCGAATCGATAGGACAGTTTATTTTTGAGGGGTGATTAGTTATTGGTTGTTTTTAATAAGTTCAGTCAGGTTTACCTGAGTGGTTGGAGTTTTTGGTTGATTCGATTGAGCAATTAGATTTGGCTGAGTGGTTTTGTTTATCTATAATATAAAATCTAATTTAATAAACTGAAAATCTGAAATTTTATAGACACCGTAGCGAAGCACAGGTAAATCGGCTAGTATTTCAATAAAATTATTTTTATTCGAGGTGGGCCGACCTGGGGACGATACCGCACCGATTAAGGGAAATCGAATGAATGGGAAAGGAGGATAAAATCCGGAAAAACCTCCACGCGCGGCGTATGATAGACAAGGAACTCCATGGACCGCCTTTGCTATTCGCTATCTCGGTTCGGGGCATTGGTGCGCAACGCCAACACAGTCATAATTGTTCCCTACCCAAAGTTCCTGTACAGGAATCGAACTCGGGGAGGCAGCGGTAGAGGTCCCTAATCTACCACTTGGGTATCCTCCCCTATTATTTCAATAAAATTATAATAGCTTTAATCTCAGTTCAATTAAGAGCTAAAAATATATATGCTTCTAATGTTAATTGTATATCGTTTCAGCTGAGCATTTTGGTATTATTTGTTTAATTTGACAGGTTCATAGGTTTTGACAAGCACTTGGTAGATTTGGTTGCTTTTTAAGTAAAACAATTGGTTTTAGTTAAGTGGTGGTTGGTGGTTTTAGGCTGATTCAATTGCTCAATTATTTCAAGTGGTTGGTGGTTTAGTCAATTCGATAGGTTCAATTAGCTTTGCTGAGTGGTGGTGGTTTTATAATGGGCGATAGATTTGATTTCTTCTTAAATTTATTGATAGCCATTTATTAAAATAAAATTAATTGGTTAGGATCATCTGTAAATTTTAATCCCACAAGCAAATCTGGATAAAAAATGGGATATTGATGAACACAAGGCTTTAAATCTATAATAAAAAAAGCAAGTGTGTGTATGTGCACAATGCCCAGCCAAAACTACAGTATATAGAGTTTTTTTAGTACTAGATGGTACAGTATATAGAGTTTTGAAAATTTGGATATAGGTAAATGGGAGAGGTCCATGTGCACCTCGAAGCTGGATTTTTAAATTTCTTAGTAAAATAAAAAGTTTTATACATAAGAAGTGAAATTTTATATGCTTTTAATGGTTATCGGAATATTGTTACGTTTGAGCAGTTAGATATTCGGCTGATTCGATAGTTTAAATATTTTGCCAAGCGGGTGGTGGTTTTGGGTTGATTAATAAGCTTGATAATTTTAATAAGCAGTTAGGTATTGGTTGATTTGTCAAGTTAATTGATTTGGTAGGTTAGAGGTTTTATTTGTTTCGATAAGTTTATATTTGTTATACGAATACAAAGCAGATGGAAATTGGTTGATTTGGCATATTCAATAGTTTTAGTTATTAGTAAGTAATTGATGGTTTTGGTTGTTTCGATTTTGGTAAATTTGGTTTTATGAGGCAGCTGGTGATTGGTTGTTTTCGTATATTCAATGGTTTTAGCTAAGCGGTTTGGTGGTTTATCAATATGGATTATCTGATAGTTTAACACCATAGCGAAGCCCGTGAATCTTGATGTTAGTTTTATATAATTTAAAAAAAAATCTGCTCAATTTGGTTCCCCTAATTAATAAAATACTTTTAACAAGTTAAGTTGAAGTTGATTTACTAGTTTGGAAGACATGTCACAAACACAATGATTTTAAATATATAGAGATGTTTCGGGTAGCAGTTTGGTGCTATTTGATTGATTCGATAGGTTTATTTTGTTTGGCCGAGTGGTTGATGACTTTTGGTCTATTCGATAGGACACAGTTTAGCTTTGAGGGGTGATAGTTATCTGTTGATTTTATAAGTTCCATTAGTTTTGACTGAGTGGTTGATGGTTTTTTGGTTGATTCGATTGAGCAATTAGATTTGGCTGAGTGGTTATTGCTTAACTATAATATAAAATCTAAATTGATCAATTCAAATCACCTGAAATTCTATAGACACCAAAGCAAAGCATGGGTATTGAATGCTAGTATTTAATAGGTTTAATAGCTTCTGAAATTATTGATGGCTATCTACCAATATAGAAGCTAAAAGAATTTAGAATCCTGGTAATTTATAAACACCATAGCAAAGTACGGGTATTCTACTAGTAAATAAATAAATCTGATAGATATTTCTATTCATGATCATCAGAAAATAGGAGACTGTTTTATACATGGTGATCCCTAATAATCTTATAATTAAATAGATCCAATAGGCAACATCACTTATGATTATTATTGGAAAATTAGAAAATATATCCTATTATTTTATATAATGAGAATTTAATTTTTATAAATAATTTTACAAATACCCCGAATATCTCCGAAGGCATGTTCACCATCAAGGCAGGGGTCATAAAGTGAGATTAAAGCTTTTTGATTCGCTACAAAATAAACTCGGGGTTGAAAAATTACCTTTAACCCTTTCAGTCATTTTCAAAAAAAAAATCATCCGTTCTTTTGGCCTTAAATTTGGCACGAATTTCTTAGCTGATGTTCACTCTTTTTGAACTCATTTTGGTCCTTGTTGTAACACGAATATTCGATAAAATTTAAAATAAATTTATATAAATCTTATTTTAATTGGACACATATATGCGTTTTTAGATTTACATACCCCTCGGTTTTGAACGCATATATGCGTCGAATGATTGAAAGGGTTAAGCAACCTGATTGTCTAAATTTGGGGTTAGCACTGCTAAAAGCACTGATCTATATCATAAATCAACTCAAGAAGCCCCAAAACCCTCAAAACAGCACCCCGAGCTTAAAGTAGTTACCCCAAGAAAACACACGTGAATCTCACTATCTACCCCGTGTGTTGAAGGAAAGGACTAGATGACAAGAATTTTAAGGATTGAGGTGATCTAACACTTCTGATCTTCTTTTTATACAAATTTCTTTATCAATCTAAAATTTCTTAAGTCTTTTAAATATTTACAAAAAGCAGATATAAACACCTGCTACTAGCTCATTAAAGCTCAAGTGATTACGTCTATAAGTTACTATCCAGTTTATGCTACTTTAATTTCTTGTGTTTGCTTACTCTAAAGGAAAACTCCGGTATCCATCCAAATGACAACCAACAACCACTCCCGCACCAAGGCTGAAAGTGGGATATTTGCTAAGTGCCCCAAATCACGTTTTGCGAAATGTCGGCTAATCCATAAATTCTCCGACAACGGGAGCTTGGAGGTTAGATGGAGCCTTAAGGGTATTTATGCCATAATTTCTATGGATGGTTTAAGGTGATACGAAAGTGGGTTTACATCAATTTAAATTGTATAGGTTTAATTTGCATGTGTGATTTCAATCAATACCTTTGCATATAAGTTTCCAAACCGTGAGCTTTTAATGCACATTTAAAATACCTTTTCAATAATTGTTATACCCGTTCGAAGTGCTATTGGCCCTAATGTATTCAAAGTTCTATTTTGATTAGCTATATCAGCGTATCTATTGACCAAAACCTGAAGCTTCATATTATTGAGGGTGGACCCTATTTGATGCTATCATGAAATTTTGAAATAGTTTAAATATAGCGTTGAGCTTTTATATTATTGGGGATATTGATTTGTTTAGTAGAGCTTTGTTGATTGGTTTAAACTTGACTAAACCATTCTTTGCTTCTTTGTTTGGGGCTTCTTTTCCTATATTTTTATGAACTTATTCCTTTTTTACACAATTATCTAAGTTTTAACAGTTTTAAATACTTCCGTCCATATCGAAACTGTTTTGCAGATTATAAAACTAGACTGCGCATTTATAACCCAACTATCACACCTTAAGAAAAGAACGGGTGATCTTATTTTTTGAATATTAAGGATCTGCGGCCTTGTTTGGTTTCAGAAAAGATAAATTCCATCTATGCCGGTTGAGCTCCCAACTAGCAATGTTTACCGCGAAGAGGGTGGAACTTCTTTCGAACTTTATATTGATGGTACTGGCATGTTTATTGTTCTGGCCACTGACGCAGCTTAGGGTTCAAACGGCGAGGGCTCCCCTACACATCTAGTATTTTTACTGCACGGTAAACTTGAGGATTAATTAAATTCTTATGAGCCTGAGAAGGTATAGGATATAAAATGTTTGAGAAGACTAAGTTTCAAGAGAACAGTAAGTTCGCTTATACTCGCTCTTCGAACTTCTCACTTACCTTCAGTATTTACATTGAGCGCCACGGTTCAGGAAGTATTATTCTCCAAGTTTTCCGATTCCAAATTACGTGTACTTTATCTCCCCATTAGTAAACCTTTTTTAAATACTCGCTAAGCTTTGTTTAGCCTGGGCTGAGGAGCTGCATGCTTTAACCACTGTTGATGGGTAATTAAGGTGGGGTTAAATTTTTACTTTAATAGCCGCATGAGTAAGATCACGTTACCTACCATTCCTGGGATGCGAGTGATAACCAATGACTGCCTGTCGGACGTTCTTTATTACTTTACCGATTTTCATAGGCAGCAGTTGTTGGACATCATTTGTGAAAAGACACAATGCAGCCTACAGTCAATTTATGGAAGTTAATCCAGATTTTGAGGGCCACGCTGGGATTCTCTCACACTCTTTGGGGGGAGTTATAAGCTATGACCTCTTTACCGACAAACAGCAGGCTGAGGAAGCGGAGGATGCTCTATACTCCGTGGCCTTCCCACGCACCAAGTATCCGCAGTTGAAGTTTACTCCTTCGTTTCTCTTTGCGCTTGGCTCGCCGATCGGAGCTGTGATGGTGATGCGTGGACTCCGGCATGAACATTTTTGTTTACCTAAGCATGTAAAGTTCATGAATATTTTCAATCCATACGATCCTTTGGCCTATCGCATTGAGCCGCTAATTGGAGAGCAGTACGAAGGCTTGGATCCAGTTCCCATCCCCATATGCGAAATCAAGGATAACACCTCCTTTCTCCCCAATTGACCTCGCTAATGCTGATCGCCCCAGCATTCTACGATTAGCCCAAAGCATGCTGGCAAAAATTAAATTGATGGAAGAGCCGGAAAGGCAAGCGTCCTCGGAGAGTGACATCTCGTGTCAGGAGTGCATTGTTGGGCTTAAGCAAGAAGACGAGGATGATATTACCACCAGGCGGGTTTCTAGCCTCAACGTGTCAGCGATCGGACTTTCTTCATTTAAGAGAGGCTCGGTGATTGAGCGGTTACACGAGCTTAAATACAATTCCAGCTCTCGCCCATCATTCTATCAAGCGGCTGTCGACGCAATTTACTTGCCTCGTTCAGGTGACTCTAAAGGCTCGCGCACACACCGCGCCCTTCCCCGAAGGACCTCCTTTCCAACTCTGTCCAAACGCGAGCCGTTTGCCAAAACTCCTACTCTGAACCAGGGTCAAACCCCGAGTCAGAATCAAGGGGAACTTTCTGGAAATGAGTCAGATGACGAAGCTAGCCTTGGAGATTTGGCGGATGCGTCTTCTCCCTGGGTGCCCTTTGAAGCCTCACCAACCACACGCCCTTCTGAGACAATGACTCGGTCCAAAAGTTGGGACAATCAAAGTCTAAACGAGGAGGAGATGATGTGGCTATGGGGCGGTATGGGCTATGGTTTGCAGGAGCACACTGTGGGAACTAACTCCCTTCAACCCAACAATGATCCCGAGCCCCGCCCTAAGCTTATTACACAACTCACCTCCAACCTGCGTCAATTTGGCTCGCGCGAATCAATACCTGCCACCCCGGTCTCGAACGCTCACGATGTCCCGATGCGTTCGCCATCCGGAAGCATAGTGAGTGTCTCCATCGCTTGTCAATTCACAGAAGATGAAGCTCAAGGGACATCGAGGAGAGAGATTGAGCTGTGCGGTGATGTCGCTGATTCAGCCTATCCCCCGCCGTCTGGAAGTGAGCTTCCTCGCTTTGACTTTTGTACTCAAACCAAGGTCATGTCCAACCTCAGCTTTGAGTATCTGGTCGGCCTTGGTGCTCACTTCAGCTATTGGAGCAATCGCGACGTGACAAGTATTGTTCTACAATCCCTTAGCTTACTTCCGCCCTCCAACCCAACTAGCCAAAGTTAGTTCCAACTCAGTGGCTTTGTCACCGCCCATGTCCCGAATGCTTTCGAGGTTAAGCCCCAGCATAGTGCTTCATTCTAGCTTCGAATTTTCCATTATCCAATAGGCGAGAGCCGGCCATCCCTTAATTTAACAACCCTCCAAACTGTCTCTACCTCTGGTTAATCTGCTTAAATCGACGGTTAGCAAGGTTGATCTTCAAAGTTTTAATCTCCGTCTTCCCCTAGCTATAATTTGTTGCAAAGTATATGCTGCTTTTGCACATATAGTTTGCAAACAAGTAATGTCTACCCCTAAATCAAGTTTTACCTACAGCTCATGGTTAGAGGTCGAGGCAATTATTTTGCTATCAAAGTAAAGGATTCACTAAAATATTAAACTTAATTAATATGTCTTTATTCGTACCAGTTAAATGAACACTTGTGAGACATTAGCTAACTTTGGTACAACTTTTGTTGGCCCTTGAAATTTAATTAAAACGCTCTAAAGTATATGTAAAGGTTGAGACCTTAAGACGATAGTTAAACAATAAAGTTTGTTTAAAAAATAAGGTGGCATATTTATCTATTGCCAAATCTTACTCGGGGATTAAGCTTACTTGATGCCATTATAAAAGTCACCAAGTTGGATAAACTTCAAGCCCTTGAGAAAATTGCAAGAGTTAGAAAGATGTGTGAAAGATAATATGAATGGGTTATGCGTGATATAAAATTTACCTAGGACTACTATGCGAGAAAAAAGGTCAACGTTAAGATTAGATTTATCTGGAATTCATTTTATAGCCTCTTAATCCAATCAATATTTAACCACAAGCGAGTAGTTTTAACCTTTTATTACACACAAATTAGTTTCTCTAGATTCCGATTGGATTACTATTATAAATGTCTAAAAAGTTTTGAGTTTGACTAAATCCTATCTAGTGTTGATAAAGATTATTTTAAGAATTTTTAGCTTTCATTCTTCAACTACTGTTAAAAAGTAAACTCTCATCTTTAGTTAAGTATGATGGCAGTACGATTGTTACTAATTAAAACCAGGCCACTGACTATTAGCAAATGTAAAAGATATTATAATTTTTAAGGCTAATTACTATGAACCTGCTGCCCAAAACATCTGATATAACAAATTCCAGTGAAACTTTAATTTCAAGTTTATGTAAGCCTTGCCACAGATTTCATCTTTGTAATAGATACATCAGTGTTATAGGTGATCAAAAAAGCTGCTAGAAAACCTATAGTTTTGTAATTCTAGTATGACAGTCAAAGCCATGGTGTTATTGTATTTCTGGATATCAGATCTCTAAGGAAGAATATTAAGGAGCAGATATCTCAACATTCTCATGTCTCAAATTACTTTATAAAAACCCTACTTATCTTTAAGAATTATTTTACCTAACCACTTACTCTAGGTTTGACCTCAGAGAATAATCTTACTTGGAGCTTAAAATTTCATGCCAAGTGGAAATAATTTCCCAAAGCCTGTTTAAATATTCAAATTTCTCAGTTTTAATTTTGGATGCAATAATCTGACTGAGTAGTGTAAAGGTCAATGTCTATGGTCCATGGCTCCTGCCATCAAGATAATCTGGGTCATGTATCCTTTAAGGACAATAAATGGTTCAAATCCTAGGTCCCTACCTCTTACCTAGATTGCTGACCTAAAACATACCCTAGATGAGAGATGGGCAGCTGCTATCCAACCCCACTTGCCATGTTCACTCTCCACCTACTTTCAAGCCCAAACCTTTCATAGTTTCTATATCTGCAGAGCATTATATATAGAAGATCAGACACATCTGTTTAAAATTGAGTGGATAAATAAACTCAGTATAACATGCATGGTTTCCTTCCACAAACAGGCTTCTCAACCAGAAGCCACCTCAAATAGAAAATTTTGATAATATGAGGCAACTCTGAGTAAAAAATAATTTATCAAATGAATTTAGAATAAGCATAAAGTTAAACAGAAAAGGTCAAAAATGGTGATTAAACCAAATCTCATTATTTTAGAATTGTCAAAATAAACTTGAGTATTCAAACTTACTAAAGCAGTTTAAAAATTTTGCTGAAACCTCAGACAATATTGTTACCATTGAAGGTCAGTAATACAATGATTCTGCCATTAAAAACTAAAACTTAGTGTATAAATTTGTAATTGCAGTACTTGGGTATGTTGCTAATTTCCATACTGATTGATTTTTTTCTAAGCCTACCTCCCCCTCCTTGTCCAACCATATAACCCACAACCTTCTTATGGTAGGGTATTGGGTCATTTTAATCCCTTGTCAAACATAAAAAATTATCTATAAATATCCTAAGTTTTAAGTCTTAATATATTTCATTTTACTTTTTATGCAATGGTAGATTTGAAACCCTTGGAGATATCCCACTTAATAGCCCAAGTTAAATAGATATTAGTGGATGAAACATCAGTTAATCAAGTTTCTAAGTGGGTGTGTACAATAACAAAACCTCACTTCTGAACTTCCAATATCTCTTATACCTCAAAGCCCATTTCCATTTCATGTAACTCAACTTCCCATGGTAGGGCACCACTTAATAGTCTGTGCCTGATATTGTGGTTGCTTGGGCACCCTCATTTACAGGCCAGTTTTCTCTTAGCACTTTGCTATCCTACATAACAACCTAATCCTATAATTTCCTGGTTATGTTGTGTTTTCAAGTCCTTTAGGTTTTGGAACAGATATTGAGATACTAAATTTTGGTTAACTTGTTTTAACCTCCCCTGAAATGTGAATTATGAAAGTCTTTGTTAAAAGTCATCAAGCTCTTCTTCTTTCTTGTGTTGCACCTCAACTAGTGGCTACTATTGACTAAAAGACACTTTTGATGTTAAGCAAATGGTTTCCTATCTATTACCCATACTTTTAGTTCTGCATAACTTCCAATCAAACCCCTCACCCAGTGCTTTATTGGTAGTAAACTCATATGTAAAAATTTACTAGTTTGGGTTATTATTGGTTTACAACCCTAATAATATTTCTACTGCACAAGTTTGGTTTCCTCGTGCACCTTGCATTGTAAAGAATATATGATCCAATAATAGTATGAAGACTACTATCCATAGTTGAGTTAGAGCTATTATCAGGCCCAATGCTTCATCCAGTATTTCTGATTAAATACTTGATAAGTCATATTTGTAGGGATTTGTTCCATGTATTACTGTCCACCCAATCTTTATCAAGATTTCCTGATGACAGTCTCCTTCAGCCCAACACATAGTTGGCAGCTATCCCTGATTTGAGGTTCCCTTTGTCTCTAGATCCCCACTAAGATCTCTACTCTTCTCTCTGAGAGTCTTCTAATTATTGCCTTTTGCAATAATATACTTGAGATGAAACTTCACACTGGATGCTGATAGTCTAACAATAACTAAGTCTACAATAAAACTAATAATGTTTTAATGTCTGTTCAAAATGCATATTAATGTGAGTTTCTATCTATCTTTTATTATAGTGAATTCTAGGGAATTTATAGGGGATTTGGCCATCTAACCCTTGGTTGACACCTTTTTGATGAAACAGCAGCCATTGCCATTGAATCACCCTTCCTCATCTTGGCAGCGATGGTCTTCCCCATCCTAGCTAGGATTCCATCATTGGACATCCTTGAGACCTCAAATGGAAAGAGTTAGAAAATGTGTCCCTAAAGTTTTCCTCTTGATCCAAGCAAACCAACCATAATTGGCTAGCGACCTGCTTAGGTAATGAAACTTATTACCCATTATGGCAGATCACTTTGCCAACTGATCAATTTGCTAGTTGCAGGTGGCATCACTTGCCTTGCAACTCACTACTTATTCCCAATCAGTTGGTGATGAAACCTGACAATCCCAATCAGTACACCTGATAGTTAATCACTATCAGATGCCCCTATTTTGTCAGCCACTCTGCCCAATGAGATATTAGATATTCATCTGGATCAATTTTCAATGGATACAACCAGGAAAATATTCCAAAATCCCCCAAACGTAGTTCCTCTAAAATTTGGGCCAACTGATTTCTAATTCACTTTGCTTTAGGGAATTTTTCCTAGTGACACCAGGTAATCTAGCAGGCTGGGAATATGGGCAAAGATCCCAACACATCCCCCTCTTGCCTAGATTTCCAGCAAGAAAAGAACCAGGGCATGGGAACGCTACTTCAGACACATGGTCAAATACTTCATTGGTTCAAGCGGGTTACACTCATCAATACTCAACACTGCTTGGGATGACCTTCAGCATACAGCATTCCTCCTCTTCCTCCTCACTACACCTACTCAGAGCGCGGTCTCCATGACCTCTTGTCATGCTGGGCTGATCTATTTACTTGTGATGATATTATTTTCAGGATCCAGTTTTTCCCCCATCAGGGCATATGACCCACTGTCATATTCAGGATTCTTGGTCCAGCGTCCTTGAATTCCTGATTCTCTCCTCATCCTAGACAGGAGACTCTTACCATCAATGTCTGTTTTGCAGCTTGATTAAGAATACTTATTTCTATTCACCCTCATTATCTTGCTCATAACCTTTTGGCTGTAAGTCAATCTTAATTCTTCCCTTGGAAAGCTTATTTCATTAATTTTTGAAATTAATTTCTTGAAATTGGAGCCTAATGGGTTATAGAGTGCATAATGTCAACTTCTATATAAGTCCAACATCCCCCTCTAGTCCTGCTCATATGTCAAACTCAGAATCCCGCTACCAGCAACTTCTTAACAGTTTGTCAGATCTGGACCTCCGCCTCTTCCAGCAGATGAGTCAGAATGCTCGATGGAACCTCTTCTATGGTCCCTCCAGGACTTATATGCCTAGTCTGGTGCAAGCGGCTAGTCCTTCCATCAAATTACTGGAAATGGTAACCAATCCCTCCAAAACCAGGCTTGCCATCGTCTCAAACAACTCTTGGCTGACTCTTCTCTTGCAGTCAATCCTCAAGTTGGACTTTGAAACCCTCCTGGATTTGGCTCCTTTTGCCAATGCTCCAAACATCATCATTGATGCTTCAGAGGTCATGCCAGTCACTTTGGATCATTTGTTCTTGGCCAGATCAGATTTGCTCCCTGAGTTCCTCTTCTGACTTGGTCAATTCTACAAACCCACTGTGATGGTTTCTGAGCTTTAAATTGGGAACATCATACATTTTGAGCTCACCTATGCTTAACTTTGGGCCCAAGTTACTGAGGTGTTGACATTAGTGCCAAATCCCTCTGATCTGGACAGCCTTCTGGATCAGAATACTGTCACTTATGCTCTCCGCTTTGCTGGCCAAGTTCTTCAAAGTTGGTCAATGAAGCTTCCAGCCTCACCTGACTTCCATTGGTCATTCAGCTTTAGCTTTCATGAAGCCCATAGTCGTTGTTTGAAAAATGCAATCCACTCTTTACACAACTACCTCTTCTCTGGAGCTTCTCATCACTATCTTCTGTTGATGGCATTAATTGGGGCATGATTTGACAACCCCCTTGAGTATTCCTTCTTTGTTGATGGCTCACATGTCTGGTGTTCTTGATGAGGCCTGTCAGCAGGCACTTAAGAAAAATCTTCTGGCAATGGTGCCTTATTGGGATTACTTGGGGTTATTTGCCAATTTCCTCTTCCTATATTGCTGTTTTCCTCCCCACTCCAGGGTTTCATGATTGGATTCTTCTGACATATCAATTTCCCTTCCCCTAGTTACATTTTCTCAGGGCTCAGCGTCCGCTCAACAAATGTGGTATTGTGTAGGTCTCACCCTTGCAAGTGTCTGATCTCATATCAATTTTGATGGGCTATTTCTTCCTACCGTGATCCATCCCCCCTCCCCCAAGAGGCAACATAGGCAGAATCATCCCCATACTGAGGACAACCAATAAAAATAAAAATAATAAAAAATATATTGGCTTTTTTCTATACATTTAAATTTTTTTATTTTATTTTTTTTTCTATAGGACTTGACCTTGTTTCAGTTTAGAGGTCCATCTTTTCCCCCAAACTGAGTCCTGGGCACTTAAACCTACCAGTTTTCTATGGTTCAGAGGTCCTTTTTTGGACTTGACCTAATCATCAGGACATGACCAACTTAATAGTTCATTGGTCCTTTGGGAACTCTTTTATTTTTTTCTTCATCCAATGCTTTAAATATTTAGTGTGGACTTGATTTACTATTCTTCCATCCAAGGGATTCTTGATGGAATAAGCATTGATCGCCATCTTGGCGATTACTTCAAATGGACCTGACCATAATGCATCCAATTTGTTTCTTCATCCAAAAAATGTGTATCGCAATAGGCAACTCTTTCTCCTATTCATTATTCTTCCAACGCTGGTCAGTTCTTATCATCTTTCAATTTTTCTCATATCCTTTTCTTTAAGGTTGTATTGAATGCTTGCAATTGCATATCAATCAGGATACTTGTCAGTCAGTTCAAGTATTTTTCAGTACTCATCCCTGACGTAGATTCTACTACTGAATATAATATTGGTGGCAACGCGGCCTTCCTCCCATATAGTAATTCAAATGGCATCTTTCCCATCGCCATATGATGACTAATGTTGTAAGCAAACATCACCAAACTCAGGTATGTTCCCCACGCAGAAGTTTTCCCTGCAACTAGCTTCCTCAGCGTCATGGCCAGCATCCTATTGACCCATTCTACCAGTTCATTTGTCTCCAGCTGATATGGTACTGACACAACTCCTCAGATCCCCATTATTTCATTTAGCCTTGGGATCATGTGAGATGTGAAATTGGTCCCATTGTCACTTAGTAGGACTTGTGGACATCCATGCCAATATACTACTCGATCCAGGATGAATCTTGCAGTACTGGTAGCATCAACTCTGGTTAGGGCTTTCATTTTAACCCATCTCATCAGATGGTCAATGGCTACTATGATGTACTTGACTCCTCCTGTGCTCATTGCCAGCGGTCCTATCATGTCAATGGACACCATGTGCCATGCAAATCCAGGTTGGACCAGTCAGTATCCAGTTGTATTCTTATGTGGTTTATGCAGCTGGCATTCCATGCAACAAGCCAGATGATCTGTGAATTCATAGTTAATTGATTTCCAGTAATAATACTGGCAAATATGGTCAGTTGTTTTTCTCAGGCCTCCATGCTCAACAACCTTATGAGCTGCTTGGACTATTGCTGCTCTTTTTGATGGTTTCAGGAATAATAGCCATTTCCCATTTATCATCTTAAATACTTGTTCATCTATGGTCTTAGTGTTTTCCATCACTTTTCAAAGTGCACCTTGGATTTCTTGAGGCTCATCCTTGATTCTTCCTTTGACCATTATCTAAAATAGCTCATCTGCCTGTGGGTATACCAACTGGACTATTGGTAACTGCAATAAACCATCTGCATTCTGGTGAGAAGCCTCCGCTTGGTGGTCTATCTCATAATCATAAGCCTGAAGCTTAAGTGCCCATTGAGCCAGTCATCCTTCAGGTTCCCATAGATTGTGCAGCCAATGCAATGAAGAGTGGTCTGTCACCACCTTAAAGTGCGTTCCATGGACATACACCCAAAGCTGCTTACAGGTGTAAATGACCGCAAGGCATTCATGCTCAGTCACAGTGTGATTCCTCTCAGTGGTTGATAGTGTCCGGCTCACATACACCACCCAATGTTCATCCCCAAGTTCATCTACTTGGCTCAGTACAGCGCCGATTGTCATCAATGAAGCATCAGTTTGAATAATAAACTCCTGATCAAAATTCAGATATTTTAAAATTGGCGAATTTATCAAACACTGGCATAACTCATTGAAGGAGTCCTGGGCCTCTTCATTCCATACAAATCATTTTTTTGGATCCTTTAATAAATGAAACAAAGGCTCAGATATTTGGGCAAAGTCATGAATGAATCTTCTGTAGTATCCAACCATCCCAAGAAATACTTGGATGTCTTGGACACTTTTTGGCACAACCATGTGCTCTATAGCTGTTAGCTTCTGGGGTTGCGGCTGCAATCTGTTTGCATTAATCACAAATCCCAGGTATTCCAGCTCCTTCTTGAAGAAGTGGCACTTCCGTGGCTTGATCTTCAGGTTAGCTGCAGACAGTCTTTTAAAAACTTCTTCCAAGTGATGGAGGTGATTAGTAAACATTCTACTGAACACATTGATATCATCCAGATATACCAGGATTCATGACAACTTCAGGTTGCTCAATATTGCATCCATGGCCCTCTGAAGTTTTGCAGGTGCATTGCAAAGACCCTGGGGCATCCTCGTCAGCTGGTATAACCCCCGTACGGTGATAATCGCACATTTTTCTTGGATTTCTGTTGGCAAGTCAATCTGCCAGTATCCTGAGATTAGGTCCATTGTGGAGAAATACTTCGCTTCTCCTAATTGATCCAGCACATCATTAATCCTTGGTAGGGGATATGAATCCTTCTTCATAATTTTGTTCAGCCTCCAATAGTCAATAACTACCCAATTCAATCCATCTTTTTTCTTTACAATCAGAATTGGACTTGCTCAGGGACTTGATGATGGAACTAGAAGCCCATGCTTCACTAGTTTGCTGATCTCATCTTCCACTACCACTTTGGCAGCTTTCAATCTTCAGATTGATCTCATCCTTATCAGCAGATTTTCCCCGGTATTGACCTTGTGAATTATGTCTTGTGCGCATCCCAAATCATGGTCATCCTGAGTGAACGCTTTTCATATCTCTCAAATAATTCGAGCACCTCCTCCTTCTGCCTTTCCAGCAGATCTGCAAGCTGCTCCCAATCAACCAATAGGTTGATGCTTTTGGCCACCCTGGCCAGTAATCCCATTTCCTCAAGAGACCCAAAATCATGGAATTGTCTCAATTCTGCCATTGAGATTAAATGAATAAACATGATTTGATTCATCTTGATTTTCATCAGTTTTTTGCTTAAATTTGCTAAGAGATGTGACGGTTGAGGTCTATCCTCAGCATCACATTGCCCTGATCTTTGGTAAGACAGGGCAGGCTGTGTCTGTATGTATGGAGGAGGAGGGGGCATTGGTTCTGGCAAGGACGCCTAAGGGGCCGGAGCTTGGAGTAGGCCAAGGAGCAAGATGGGCGTCCAAGTCGGAACAAAACGGAAAATGAGTAAAATGGGTAGTTTTGAGATTCAATTTGGATTTGAATTGAGAATGGAATGAAACAGGTGCTTGAGAGTTTTGCGGTTTGATTGGGATTCAAAATGGAACTGGCGCAGAACCGTTGAGGATTGGAACTGGCATGGAACCATTGAGTAAAGCTTCCGCGATCCTGCTGTAAAGTTTACACCAAACATCATTCAAGTTGGCAATGGCACCATAAGCTTATATTATATTTTATTTTAGCTTTTAGCATGTGTATATAGGGAAGGAACTGGGAGCTGGAGGCTTCTCAGTTCTGTTTTCTATCAAATTGGCTAAAATATTAAATAAAAGAACCTAAAATTCATATATTTATAATTTGGGTTTATTTTAAAAATATTGCCTAACTGCAGTTATGTTTGGCTTAAATCAACAAGAATTGGACTTTGAGAGTGAGCTTGGGAGGGCTATTGCCTCCCTCTATACCTTGTCTTGGAGTCAAGGAATGTTGCTAGGTTAAGTATACTTGCAACTGTCTTCCAGGGGTGCTTGTCCAATTTTGTAGCGCGCACACCAGGAGAGTAGTATCAGGAGTCCTGTCAGCCCTATGGTCTTTAACATGGATCCTGTTGCCCAACTCATTTGTGGCTCATTGGAAGAAGCCAGTGCGTTACATTAAACAGAACTCATTTACTTTCCTGTTGTTGTGGTGGCAAGCAAAAGAGGTGCCAGAAGAAGTTGTGTTTCCAATGTGGTATAACCATACTGCAACACTCTTGATGGTGATATTCTCCACCGCCTTTTTTGCTTCATAAATTATACCAGGTTTTAGAGTGTGTGTCCCAGGATGGTGGGAAAGTGGTAGGGCCTGGGAAGGACAAAGGAAGAATTCCCACGGTTTTAAAATTGGAAGACTTGGAACTGATCCACCAGACGTTTAGCCGGGTTCAGTTTCAGGGACGTTTGACAAAGGCAGCGGGTGGAGAGGATTCATTTGCCTTGCAGTTAAGTCAGGTTCTGTTGGCACTTCTAGTAAAGCAGTCAAACTGGGTGCGAGAACTTTTAGAAGAGCAGTCAGGGTTACCCGTATCAGTGGAGGAATGTCTGGATTGGATTGACCGTGCAGCATGTCCAGATGAGGCGCAGGACCAGCCTGGGTGGCGTTACTGCAGTGTGATCAAGGGAAGAAGTCAGTGGAGGAGTATGGCCAGATGTTCCGCGCATTGGCAAGAGAAGCAAAGGCACCTGAGTCTCAGCTCCCACGCATGTTTTGCCAAAACTTGCAAGCTGATTTATTATTGGCAATGGCGGCGGTGAAACCTGCAGCGACGTTGGAGGAAGAGGTGGGTTTAGCCTTGCAGGTAGAGCGACAGTTGAGTTTGGTACAGGCCTGTCAGGAATTTGTGCGACCCCCAGGGGGATTCTGAGGACAGAGTGGTGGAAGAAGGGCAGGTTCAGAGCCCATACATGGTTCTAAGGGGTTTAGCTATGTGGAGGAAGGAAAGAAGAGTCAAGGAAATCCTGAGGGTATGGTTGAGGTGCGGGAGACAGGGATTCCCATCAAGACTACCGCTCAGGATCCTGAGGCTCAGAATAAGAAGGCTCCTTATAATTTTCACAAGAAGCCGGTGAATCCGGTGCCTCAAAATAAACTGCTTACTTCATCTTATCCTTATCTGATTTTGCCCATCAATGTGCTTGTGGGGGATGAAGGAAGGGATTGTGGTGAAGTTCTAGCTTTGATTGACACCGGATCTGGGGAAAATTATGTTGAGGAGAAGTGGGCAAGAAGCCATGGATTGTCATTACAGAAGGATGGATGGGTGACGTTGGCAGACGCCTCCAAAAAAAAACAGCGGTATGGCGAGTGCAGGCCAAGGTCCTGTTGAGGCAAGGCCTGGAGGTATTCAGGGAGGAGTTTCACGCCGTAGCTCACCTGCCACATTCAGTGGTGCTGGGGATGAGATGGTGGCACCATTTCTGCCCACAGTTTGATATGAAAAGAGAGAGGGTTCTGTTGTCGCCTAGAGGTCAGGAGACGTGTGAATGGACGTTTCAGTCCCAAGGTTTGTTGGTGAAGCACATGGGTGGAATCACCTCAGGTGTGCTAGGGGAAGGATTGCTGAGGGAGTATCAGGATTTTGCGGAGGTGTTTGAGCCTAAAGGTGATGCGCCTTTTTCGCCTACAGGGGATTTTGCATTTGGATTCGGTTCAAGGAAGGCTCTGAGTTAACAAAGGGCTGTCCAGTCTATCCGTTGAATCCACGGGCCTGAGAGGCATTGGAGGATTATGTCCATAAGATGCTGGATATGGGTTTGATTGTGCCTTCCAAGTCGCCGGTGGTTTCACCAGTCCTGTTGGTTCCCAAGTCAGGGGGGAGTTACGTCCTTGTGTTGATTTCTGACGCCTTAATGAGGTGACGGAACCTGATCCCTATCCAATGCCACTCATGGAGAACATTCTGCCCATGATCTCTGGGTGTGGGGTGTTCACCAAATTGGATTTGGTGGACGCTTTCAATCAAATTCCTGTTCGCCCTGAGCACCAGTGGTATACAGCATTCAAATGTCATTTGGGAAACTTCGAGTACAGGGTTATGCCATTTGGGCTACACAATGCCCCTGCAGTTTTCCAGCGCATGATTGATCATGTATTGGGGGACTTAGTGGGTAGGTGTTGTGTTGCTTATATGGATGACATCCTGGTATTTTACAGATTGGCACAGGACCATGTGAGGGATGTGAGAAGTGTGTTGGAGGTGGTTAGGAACGCGGGCTTGAAGTTGAAGCCATCCAAGTGCGAGTTCAATAAGGAATTGGTGTCCTTCCTAGGGAACGTGGTCCTCCAAGAAGGGATAGCGATCTGTCCTGATAAGTTGCGGGCGGTGCGGGAATGGAAGGCTCCTGGGAATAGGACTGAAGTGCGAAGTTTTTTGGGGATGGTAAATTTCGTGCGGAGGTTTTCTAGGGATCTGGCCCAATGGGCTGTGCCATTGACAAGACTGACGGGAGATGTGCCATTCATTTGGGGGGAGGCTGAGGAGAGGGCATTTCAGCAAGTGAAGACGAGTCTGCTGACAGCCCCAGTTCTGGCACACCCTGACCCAAACAAACCATTCGTGGTAGAGACTGAAGCGTCAAATTTTGCACTTGGAGCCATGTTGTTGCAGGAGGGTAAGGATGGGGTTGAACATCCTGTCTGTTACTTCAGTCGGAAGATGGCACCAGTTAAAACCAACTATCCAGTCTATGATAAGGAACTTTTGGCAATAGTTGCAGCTTTAGGGGAGTGGCAACACCACCTATTGTATGCCAGGCACCCAGTTGTCATCTGAATGGACCATTGAGCCTTAGAATACTATAAGTCCCCACGCCTGATGAACCAGAGGCAGGCCCGGTGGCACTTAGAGTTGGTTCAATATGACCTGTAGATTGAATACAAGCCGGGAAAACAAAATATCTTGCCAGATTTATTGAGCCGTGATTCTGGACTGGTGTTTTCTGATGAGGAGTTGAGGAAGTTCAATACAGCCCCAATGTTGCCACAGAACCTGTTTGCAACGATCCAGGGCTGGAGAGAAGGAATGGCAGGAAGAATCCGGACTGCACAGCAAAGATGTGAGCTGGGCCAATGGATAAGAGAAGAGACAGGAGAAGGTGAGGCAAGCAGGGAGCATGCGGGATTCTCAGTTCAGGGTGGTATCATACGCCATGAGGGAAGGATTTGGGTCCCTGTGAAGAGTCTGCAACAAGAGGCAATGGCAGCTAATCACGACCATCCTCTGGCAGGTCATCCTGGTCAAGAGAAGACGTTAGATCTTGTTCGCCATCACTATTCGTGGAGAGGTGTGGGTGCGGTGGTGCAGAAGTATGTTTTGCGTTGTGTGGTTTGCGCCAGGGCAAAGGCCCAACGGGTGGCACCAGGGGGAAATTGAAGCCGCTTCAAATTCCTTCTAGGCCATGGTCCTCAGTGAGTGTGGACTTCATCACAGGACTTCCCAAGTCACAGGGGATGGATGCCTTGATGGTGGTGGTGGATCGCCTGACTAAATATGCAGAGTTTTTCCCTTGTCAGTCAACCATTTCTGCAAAGGTGGCAGGACAGATTTTTGTAAATGAGGTTTTCTCCAGACATGGGGTGCCTGAAGAGATTGTGTCAAATCATGGTCTGCAATTTACATCTAAATTTTGGCTCCACATGTTGGGAATCTAAAGATCAAGGCTTGCCATTTGTCAGCATACCATCCTCAGTCAGACGGCCAAACTGAGAGAGTAAATCAGATATTGGAGCAATATTTAAGGTGCTATGTCTCAGGGCGGCAGGATGACTGGGTATATTGGTGAAGCTGGCTCAATTTGCTTATAACAATCATAAGCATTCATCCACAGGTATGACCCTATTTTTCGCAAATCACGGCCAACACCCAGAGGGTATGGGGCCCAGGGAGCAAGGTCGGAATCCAGCGGCAGATGAGCTGTCATGAGATATCCAGGACACCCTGGAGCTCCTGAAGAAGAATTTGGTGGTGGCGGTCACGGCTCAGAAGAGGAAGGCGGACCAGCATAGATCTGAAGGTAGAGCTTTCAAGAGAGGTGATTGGGTCTTGGTGAATGCTTGGAACTATGCCTTGCCTGTAAGGAGCTGGAAATTGGGGCCGATGGCGTTGAGCCCATATCAGGTAGTGAGGGCGGTGAATGAGGTGGCATTTGAGCTGAAGCTCCCAGAAGAGTCAAGAGCCCATCCGGTGTTGCATGTATCGCAGCTCAAGCCATTCTTTGGCCAGCCACCTGAAAGGGCTTCTCCTTTATTTCCAGCTGGAGGAGGAGTCAAAGAGTATGAAGTTGAGGAGATTCTTGACACCAAAGTGGTGTGAGGACGTCGTTCATTCTTGGTACGTTGGGTGGGTCATCCTATTGAGGAGTCCACATGGCAGTCAGCTAGGGATTGTGCCTGATGTCCTGAGAAATTTAAGAGTTCTTCCTGTCTAGGGGGGTGATGTGACAGTTGAGGTCTATCCTCAGCATCACATTGCCCTGATCTTTGGTAAGACAGGGCAGGCTGTGTCTGTATGTATGGAGGAGGAGGGGGCGTTGGTTCTAGCAAGGACGCCTAAGGGGCCGGAGCTTGGAGTAGGCCAAGGAGCAAGATGGGCGTCCAAGTCAGAACAAAATGGAAAACGAGTAAAATGGGTAGTTTCGAGATTCAATTTGGATTCAAATCGAGAATGGAATGAAACAGGTGCTTGGGAGTTTCGCGGTTCTATTGGAATTCAAAATGGA
The DNA here is from genome assembly GCA_022478985.1 of Massospora cicadina. Lineage (NCBI taxonomy): Eukaryota > Fungi > Entomophthoromycota > Entomophthoromycetes > Entomophthorales > Entomophthoraceae > Massospora > Massospora cicadina. The sequence continues at coordinate 57,159 of JAKSZP010005663.1, forward strand.
ACTGGCGCGGAACCATTGAGGATTGGAACTGGCATGGAACCATTGAGTAAAGATTCTGCGATCCTGCTGTAAAGTTTACACCAAACATCATTCAAGTTGGCAATGGCACCATAAACTTATATTATATTTTATTTTAGCTTTTAGCATGTGTATATAGGGAAGGAACTGGGAGCTGGAGGCTTCTCAGTTCTGTTTTCCATCAAATTGGCTAAAGTATTAAATAAAAGAACCTAAAATTCATATATTTATAATTTGGGTTTATTTTAAAAATATTGCCTAACTGCAGCCATGTTTGGCTTAAATCAACAAGAATTGGACTTTGAGAGTGAGCTTGGGAGGGCTATTGCCTCCCTCTATAACTTGTCTTGGAGTCAAGGCATGTTGCTGGGGTTAAGTATACTTGCAACTGTCTTCCAGGGGGTGCTTGTCCAATTTTGTAGCGCGCACACCAGGAGAGTAGTATCAGGAGTCCTGTCAGCCCTATGGTCTTTAACATGGATCCTGTTGCCCAACTCATTTGTGGCTCATTGGAAGGAGCCAGTGCGTTACAAGAGAACTCATATTTCTCCATGGCCCAGCATGATTATCCCAGGAGCTACCCATGGCTCCACTCTGAACTTCTTCCAGAGACTTCTGTCTTCTTCATACAACAGCTTTGGAATCTCTAAAGTCACCCTGTGTTGACTCATCTGCAATCCGGCTGGGATGGTACCCTCCTTCTAGATCCTTATTGACGAGTTTACTTTGCCAAGTAACTAATTCCCAAAGTTGGCTACATTTTCAACTCCTTCCTCCACCTTAGTTACTCGCTCTTCCAAAGCTGTGAACTCCTGGTGGTCTGCAGAGTTTAAGGCATTCTGATTCACTGTGGCGATCTCAGTCCAAAAATTGTGCATCTCCTCTTTATATGACATAATTGATAGATTCTTCTACTCAACTACCCCTGTAGTGAGCACCAAATTGTAAAAATTTACTAGTTTGGGTTATTATCAGTTTACACCCTAGTAATATTTCTACTGCACAGGTTTGGTTTTCCTCGTGCTTCTTGCATTGTAAAGAATATATGATCTAATAATAGTATGAAGACTAATATCCATAGTTGAGTTAGAGCTATTATCAGGCCCAATGCCTCCGCCAGTATTTCCAGTTAGATACTTTACAAGTCATATTTGTAGGGATTCATTCCCTGTATTACTGTCCACCTGATCTTTGTCAAGATCTCCTAATGACAGTCTCCTTTGGCCCAACACATAGTTGGCAGCTATCCCTGATTTGTGGTTCCCTTCATCTCTAGATCCCCACTCAGATCTCTACTCTTCTCTCTGAGAGTCTTCCAATTATTGCCTTCTGCAATAATATACTTGAGATGGAACTTCACACTGGATGATGATAGTTTAACTATAACCAAGTCTACAATAAAAATAATAATGTTTTAATGTCTGTTAAAAATGTGTATTAATGTGAGTTTCTATCTATCTTTTAATTATAGTGAATCCTAGGGAATTTATAGGGGATTTGGCTGTCTAACCTTCAGTTGACACCTCTTCAATGAAACGGCAGCTGTTGCCATTGCATCACCCTTCCTCATTTCAGCAGCGATGGTCTTCCCCATCCTGGCTAGGATTTCATTGTTAAACATCCTCAAGACCTCAAATGGAAAGAGTCAGAAAACGTGTCCCTAACATTTTTCTCTCAATCCAAGCAAACCAACCATAATTGGCTAGCGACCTGCTTAGGTAATGTGACTTATTACCCATTATGGCAGGTCACTTCACCAACCAATCAATTTGGTAGTTGCAGGTGGCATCACTCGCCTCACAACTCACTACTCATTTCCAATCAGTTGGTGATGAAACCTGACCAATCCCAATCAGTACACCTGATAGTTAATCACTATCAGATGCCCCTATTTTGTCAGCCACTCTGCTCAATGAGATATTAGGTATTCATCCATATCGATCCCCAATGGATACAACCAGGCAAATATTCCAAAATCCCCCAAACGTAGTTCCTCTAAAATTTGGGCCAACTGATTTATGATTTATTTTACTTTAAGGAATTTTCCCCTAGCAACACCAGGTAATCTAGCAGGCTGGAAATATGGGCAAAAATCCCAACATCATAGCTTGATTTTCTCAGGATTAAAGACTATATTGTATATCTATTATAATATCAGAGAAAGTGGCATCCTTGTTGATTCAAATAAACTCACATTACTTCCCTGTTTTATTTCAATAGTTGACTAAGTTGAGGCTGTGTGCTATATAAACCTTTTTTAAAAAAATATGTTGGAGGATTTGACCCTGACTGAATGCTCAGGTCCACATTCAATATTTTTAAAATATGCACAGGAAGCAGAGATGCCCTCTTAGTTTAAAAGAAGATTCAAGAAGAATCATATCATTTCTTGGATCATAATTTGGAATGAGTGTTTGCTCCCTTAATTCTTTTTAAATATAAGCTAGGCTTACTTCATGGTTTATGTTTATATCACAGTAGGGTACCATAAGGTAAAATAAATGCTCTGGTGAACACTGATTCCACAAAAAATTGTTGATTTGAGAAATATGGAGGCCTTAGATCCTTAAGTTATACTGGGTTCACCTATTATGAGTCTCAGCTTTGCATGCTCTTTGCAACAAGTCAAGGGTAATTGATTAACTACTGTCAAGAGAGTATCTGTAACTCTCTTGTTCCCAAAGAGGTGGTCCAAAATGCATGGCCAAATCTCTAGGGAACTAGTCATTAGCAAGATTGGAAACAAAGCACTGCAGAGGATGTGGTACAAAAGGGACCCAGTGTAAGGATGTGCAATGTAATATATAGTAGTAGATAGCAAATTAAATAAAAAAACTTGGTTGGATCCCAAAGGGGTTTCATAACTAAATGGAGATCTATGCTAGAAAGCCTGGGTGCCTTGATCAGGAGGGACCAGGGTGGCCCAGTGGTGTATTAGATATATAGATAATTTTATTTAAAGTAAAGTGACCAATATTGTTAGAGACCTCCTTAAGGAGGTCTGTGCACAGGTTCACCCAAGGAACCATATTTAAAAATTTAAAGCTAACTGGGAATTTTTATTAGAAAGTTGACCAACAAGGAAAGTTGGTCTCGTAAAACATACTTAAACAATGGGAGGCAAGTCATTGATTGGTGGAATTGGTGCTAAGCCAAAGCAAACCAGTAGGCATGCCCCATCACTAGCCAGTGTCAAGAGAGTGTCTGTAACTCTCTTGTTCCCAGCAAGGTGATGTGGGATGCAAACCCACATTGCTAGGGAACTAGCTGTTAAGAGAATGGGAAATGAGGCACCTAGAATGGTGCTTGAGCAAAAGGTAACCCAGGCAAGGGTGTAAAACACCACATATGAGACCAGGTAAGTAAGAAACCTCCCAACTTGAGTAGACACCAAAGGGGAGTCCATTGTCAAGAAAAACTTGGTGCTAGTAGACTTGGGTATCTCGGTCTGGAGGGGACCTAAACGGCCCAAGAAAGCACCTAGGATTTGGGTAAATGGTGATAATAGGTAGTGGCCCACATAGTTGGAGACCTCCCTGAAGAGGTCCACCACCAAGTTTACCCCAAGGAACCATTAAAAATGTAAAAATAATGGGTAAAATTTATTTTAAGAAAGTTGACCAACAAGGAATGTTGGTCACAAAAACATATTTAAAGTGGGCTGGGGAAATTCAGGTTCTGCAGAAGTGCGCCCAAGCCTTGACGCTCCAATAAACAGACGCTTCCATCTGTTTTAGTAGAATACACCAAAAGTGCCTTCACTCGAGTAATTGATTGAAGCCATATTTTACCTGAGCTTAAAATTTCATAATTTGAGCGGGACTCAAACCCTTGCTCTCCAATCAACCAAATTGAACCATCTTCGTTTATAATGTAAATCATTTGTTTTAGTGCCTGGGCCGAGATAAGAGGCTGGGCGTTTTGCACCCCATTAGTATCAACCTGGGCATGCTTGGCTTGCACCCAACATTGATCTAAGGTGTGTTTCAGGTCAGGAAGAGCCTGAAGCTTTACCTTCTGGGCCTCCTGTCGCCCAGCCTTGTCTTTAGCATCAGTTCCTACTATAAAGTCATCCAACCATGACAGCCAGAGTACTATAGCTCAAGATTGACCAAACTTGAGTTATTGATTGTAACTAGACTCATCCTAGTTTGAATTTAAAATCACATGGGTTTTGAAACCCTGTTTCCCAAAAAATGTTAAACTTTTATCATAAGTAATATAACTGGTGCATTTTAATGCCCTTGATGTAACATGAGGCTGAGCAACACGCACATCCCCAGGACCTGTCAAGACTGGGCATATTACATCTGCACCCAGCATTGACCTAAGGTATGTTTTAAGTCAGGGAGGGATTGCAACTTGATCTTTTTGGCCTCCTGGAGTCCAGCCTTATCCTTACAATTGGTCACCTCACTTATATCATTAAGTCATGACATTGCCCTCTTATTTTTTTGGGGCTCCACCTCCCTCCAGGAGCTTTTGCTAAGGAATAGTTCTTATGGAAAGGGGCCAGCTTCATGGCAGCAATGGTTTGCTTAGACTTAGGTCCTTCAGCCTCAGGGAAACGCTTGTGGAAAACTTCAATCAGATCTTGGGCATGGGCACAGTCATGCGCTGGTACCCAACTGTTCTCCGCTGCATCAGATCCCTTTCAGGATACAATATACTCAAGTCTTCTTCTTACTCAGCGTGAGGCTATGATCTCTTCCACCTTCCGCTCTGGCACCTCTCCAAGAGATAAGCTTCTGGAGCCTCAGGTGGGGGGCCCTCAAACAACATTAACTTACTTTTATGGAATATGGAAAAGATCTGAATTAACAAAGGAAGATTCAACTTGTATGAGGCATGGCCCACCTTTCTGACAATTTGGTAGGGCTCAATCCTCTTTGGTACCAACTCTTTAAATGGCTGCTTTATAGGGATGTTTCTGGCATCCAGCATCACGAGATCCTGTTCCTTGTACATAGGGCCCACCCATCTTTTCCCATTGGTGCTATCCTTATAAGCTTACATAGCGGCATTAAAATTTGTGCTCACCCCCTGGTGCACTTTCTTGATTGTCTTAGCAAAGTCCACCAATGCTTACACCTTGGGTCCATACCTTGGCTACATGTTGAAGGCATAATTGAAGCCATAATTGGCAAAAATGATGGAACATCCAATTGATGCGTGTTGGGCATTGTTTTTGAATTGGGCCATGTGGAGATGAAAACCCAATCTAAATAATCAGCAGCAGTATAACACCACAGGAACTGTTCCATGCACTAATTCACTTGCTCAGTCTGCCCATCTGATTGGGGTGATAGTCAGTTGAACGGCAGGGATGGATTTGAAGAGTCTAACACAACTTTTCCCAAAAGATGGAGGTAAACTGGGGTCCTCAATCACTAATTATCTCTGTGGGACCCCAAAAAAAGCAGACATATGAAATACAAAGAGCCTAGCCATTTCAGCCGTGGTTACAGTAGTTCTGCAGTGGATAAAGTGGGCGAACTTTGTAAAATGGTCTACCACTACCATGATGGCATCATAACCATCAGATGCAGATAGCTTTACAATGAAATCCACCAATAAGAAAGTCTAAGACCCTTCAACCTTTTGAATTAGTACCAACAACCCCATGAGGGGCTGTCAATTTGGTTTCATTTAGTTACAGACCAGGCACTCTTTATGATACTAGGCCACCTTTGTGGCTAATTCCTTCAAATTTTAAGTGTGGTGAATTAGCTCTAGAGTCTTCACCTTCTCAGGATGTCCTTGGTGATTCCATCATGATGGTCTGGATGATTTTCAGGTGAAGGGGTCCAGCGGGGACCCATAGGCATCCCTGAGACCACATATCTCATTCTTAACGTGTTATCCTCTAGTAATATCTTTCTGATTAAACTTGCTCTTGGTGAGGACCATAGTATATTCTGCTTAAAAGGGCTGTGAAAGGACCTTCTTTCTGAACATACCATATTACTCTACATTTTCCAGTGGATCAAGCGCTGACCTTTAGGTCAAGGGAGAGGATGTTGAGACACAATCTTACCTGACATAATTGAGTGGGGGTTGTGCACCTATACCTCCTTAGGATTGGGAGCTAGTGCAGGGTTGCAGCTCAAAGCGTGTGACAAATCACTCACCTCGCCCTTTTTAAACTCATAAGAAAACACAAATTGGGCTAAGGTCTCATGCCAGTGGGTTTGTCATGGGTCAATACATGAGGTGGGCAGTAGTACAACAAGGCACGGTAATCTGTAAAAATGCAGAATGGTTGGGATGAGCCATGCAAGTGATGACGCCAATAGGTAAGCGCCTCCACTATTGCCAATAACCTCTTGTCATAAACAGCATAGTTTAACTCAGGCAGAGACATCTCTAAGAAAAATATTCCACTGGATGCTCTATTCTATCTTCACCTACTTGTAATAAGGCAGCTGCAATAGCAAGTGGAGGCATCAGAAGCCACAATAAACTCCTTATCAGGATTTACATATCAGAGGATGGACATAGACAGCAGGGTGCACTTCATTGCATGGAAGGCACTTTGCAAAACTGGGGATCACTGTTCCACTTTTGCCCCACTTATCTTGTACAAAGGCGCTGCAACTTCAGAAAGGTTCAATGTGACTTTTTAAGAAACGTACACATCCCCAAAAAGCTCCTAAATTCCCTTGACCAAAGTTAGGGTTGACCACTCACAAATCACTTTCTTCTTGTCTGTAGTTATCATGTGGTCTTGTCAAACATGACATTGCACAGAAAGGTGAACTGGGACTTAAAGACCCTACACTTACTTATTTTCAGCATAAAGTTTGCTTCCATCAAACTTTTCACCACTTGCTGCAGGTGTATTGCATGCGACTCATGATTTGTGGAAAACACCAGAGTATCATCCATGTAGGCCACCGTGCCACACCCAGAAGATCCCTAAGGCCACATATATATGACATTGGAAGATAGCAGGTGCATTTTTAAGCCTAAAATGCATAACCCAAAGCTAAAAATTCCTTTTCTGGTTTGGAGTGCAGTGAGCTACACTTGGCCTTTCTTGATCCAGATCTGATTGAACGCGTTCAAGCAATCCAGTTTGGAGAAGACTTTGTCCTTCTAGACATAGCAATCAATCTGAAAGTCCAATGGAATGGGATGTTAATCCGGTACTGTAATGTTGTTTAGGTTTTTATAAATTGACGCATGGGTGTAGAGTACCAATGGCTTTCTCCACAAAGAGAAATGGGGAGCATACTGGAGAGGTACGCTGAAATATTGTGCCTTTAGCTAACTGCCCTTTGACCTAAACATCTAATGCTGCTTCCTCCCATACAGTCAAGGAATAAATAGGAGAAAATATATGCACCAGATCAACGATGAGTCTTAACTTGCAATCAAACTCTGTTTTAGATGGTAGTACATTGGCTGAAGCTGCATCAAACGAAAATTTTAGACTCAAAAAAGAAAGGTAATGGTACCTCCAAAGAGAGCTATAGCAGCAGAGCTAGACTGAGCGCGTTAACATTGGGCCATTGGGTCAAAGTTCCCTGAAAGTTCTCTTCAGACATGGGGATAACTAATTAATGGCCATTCTTCAAAGTTAATGATACCGTATAATCTTTTTAATTGATTCTGACATCAAACTTTTACCATCACTTCACTCCCAAAATGATGAGGTACAAGAGGTTTTTTGATTGCTTGGAAGTGGACAGCCAAATGATATTTGCCAACTTGATAATCCACTAGCCCTAGAACCTTTAGCATTGGAACACCTTGGAAGCCCCTCCCCTAACCATACCAACAGACAATTAACTCAACTTAAGATAGTAAGCTAGGTATTGGTCAATAAAATTCTTAGAGGCTCCTGTATCCACCAAAATAGCTATGTTGATTTTCCCTAAAAAGAATGAAAGGGTAGCAATCACCAAAAAAAATCTGGAATGGTCTTTATCTAAAGCAGGTAATGCCAACACTTCACCAGAAAAATCTTTATCAGTTATCAGCATGCCTATAGAATAGGTTTTTGCATTGAAAATGTAGAGAGATAATTAGTTGCGCTCACTATTGAGGCCACATATCCCATCATAGCTTTAGCAGTTGCATGAACATCTTTATATTTTAAAAGTAGCACTTTTTCAACACCTGTGTTCTGCGGATCATGGTAGGGGTCAGGCACAGGTTCTCAGGTGTAATATGGTATACAGAAATAGGGTCCTCGTCAGAGCTGCAAGAGCTGACAATCAGCTCATTTTTTGTATATATTTTCCATTAAAAATGCGTTTTTGGGTGTCATTGACCTCATACCCACTCTGTAGATCAGGTGTTCATTGTTAGCTAGGGCCATCACCACCAATCCCTTTGAGGATGCACCATCCTGCACTGCAGAACGTGGTGCACATAAAACCCCATTTTTATTGATATATTCTATATAAAACTTGGGGCTAGACTCTCTTAGACCCTCAAATTCTGCCAAAACAGGGAGGAAATTGGTGGGGAGCTCTTCCCCATTCAAGAAAACCCTAGTCATAGGTGCCATATTTATAAAGGTGGTCACAGATGACATCATTGTGGTGCAATCAACTGAAACATTTAATATAACCTCATGACTAGACCCCTGCTCGCCTCCAAATTTGGCAGAACTCTAAGGATTAGAAGGATAAGATCCTTTTTTTGAGAGGTGCGTACAAGTTTTTGGGGCCAGTATTTATAGAGGCTGGCCTGGGTGAAACAATGACGGCCAAATTACATGGCCACTTTCAGGTTGGGGTGGGGAAATAATCAAAAAAGCTTTAATCAGATGAACAAAGTCTGATGATGAAGCTTGACACAATTGAGTGTCCATTGCAAGGCCACCTAAAGTGGCTTAAAAAACAACATTTGGGAAACAACAGACACAGGTAAGCCCAAGGCACAGGAAGATTTATAAAAACAAGAGCACACAAAAAGCCCAACACTGCAGTGCACAAGGGGTTCATGGTAAGGTTCAAAAATGGTGGCACAAGGTTGCCATGGACCTAAGTGTTGCTTCAAACTCCCATACTCTCAGAAAGCCACAACACAGCTTTATAAATGTAAAACACCCAGGAAGATGCCTCAGGGGAAAGTTGACGAAGACACTCATAATCTGGAGAAGGAAAGCCAGGGCTGGTCTTATTATAATGGGATACCATGGTGGAAACTTGGTAGCCTGAGCAGATGGGCTTTGAACTGTCCATTCCCCCATGTACTCACTGAAAGGATGGAAGTTGCACTGTAAGCAGCAAAAAGGAACACCCCTCTGGCACACCATCAATGAGAATGATATCACCATTGACAAAAAAGTTTAACCATGGTGCACAGCCAAAGTGCCCAAATACCACTACAAAGACCTTCCACTTGGAATAAGTATTGGCGAGATCAAAAATCTGGTTGATCATCTAATGTCAAGAGTGTTTCTGCAACGCTCCAGTTTCAATAGTGGAGTGGGGCGAGGGCTTACCCCACAGATACAGAACCCTTCTATTAATTAAGGGTAAACAAAACAGCACCCATAAGGATGGTGCACAGAATGGCCTAAGCAATGATGACATGCATTTGGTCAATTGGGACCCTTTTGGAGGTCAGCAAAAAGAACTAAATAAATTCACATTTTTACAAAAATGAACGGGTTTCTAATAAACAAGATTGTCAGGATTCTCCCTTAATTGGGTGAAGCCCCAACAAGGGAGCCACAACCCACCTTCAGGCAGATGCTGGATTGGGCTCCCCATTAAATTGGGTTGAGCCCAATCTGAAGTATTGAGGATTGACCCTGATAACCAAATTATCATTTATTCAATTTTGGCACCATGACTAATGCTGAGGATGCTGACCAATCATTTTCCCTTTTTGGTGCACCGGTGACTTATGTTAAGGATGCGCCCAATCCACTTGTATTATTTGTTTTCCCTTGGTGTTGGCAATCAATGCCAAATCCAACCATTCCCAATACATCAAGGTATTATAAATACTCAAGGATCCTCTTAATAAAATTCACCATTTTCTCAATCTCCTTTCCATTTTTAGTTTTACTTTGGGCCTTAATGGCCTCTTAACTTGCTGGGGGCTTTGGGGCCCTGTCAATAACAGGATGGGTTAGAGTTCCTCCCCTGAAGTCCTGACAGTGGTGCTCAATACAGGGGCATCCAAGCACTCAGCAAGAGCTAAAAAGGGAAGGAGTTGGGCGGTCCTGGCCTCTGACCCAATAGGGCAAGACAGGTTACCAGGGTGTCATCCCTGATGCTGGCCTCAGTGCTGATGTCATCCCCAGCGCCAATGCTGGAACTTCCTCCCAATGCCAGCTCCCATGCCAATGCCAGCCCCTGCGCCAATGCCAGATGCCAACCCCAATGCTGGGACCTCCTCCTGATGCTGGCTCCCACATCGATGCTGGCCCCTGCGCCGATGTCAGGTGCCAATCCTGATGCCAGCCCCAGCGCTGATGCCAGAGCCACTCCCCAATGATGCTCTCTTAATCCCTCCATCATGTTCACGCTAGCTGCCTTGGCCCATTCCTCCCTGCCACCAGATCTGGTGCCCCCACCTCAGCTCTGACCCCTAGTCAAGGCTTGGAGGGGGATCTGTTGGGATTCTCCCTTAATTGGGGGAAGCCCCAACTAGGGGTTGTGATCTGCCTTCAGGCGGATGCCATATTGGGCTCCCCATTAATTTGGGTTGAGCCCAATCTGAAGTATTAGGGATTGGCCCCAATAATTAAATTATCATTTATTCAATTTTGGCACTGGTGACTAATGTCAAGGATGCTGACCAATCATTTTCCCTTTTGGGTGCATCAGTGACTTATGCTGAGGATGTGCCCAATCCCCTTGTATTAATTGTTTTCCCTCAGTGTCAGCAATCAATGCCAAATACACCTGTTCCCGATCCATCAAAGTTCTATAAATACCTTGAGGATTCTTTTAATAAAATTCACCATTTTCTCAATATCCTTTCCGTTTTTAGTTTTACTTTGGGCTTAATGGCCTCTAAACTCGCTGGGGGCTTTGGGGCCATATCAATAATGGGCCAGGTTGGAGTTCCTCCCTTGAATTCCTGACACAGATGACCAACAAGAAAAGTTGGTCTCGCATAAGCATAATCAAACACTTGAAGGAGAGCTGTCGATTGATGGAAGTGGTGATAAGCATAGGTGAACCAATATGCATATGCTACCATTGGCCAGGGTCCTGTAACTTGAGATTGTCAAAACTGAGTTATAGATTGCAGATTGACTCATCTAAACTTAGCCATTTTATAAATGGAACAGGTTTAAAATCCCTATTCCTCCATTAAGTTTAGTAAACTGTCTGAGTTGAGAATGCAACTGGTGTTTTAACGCCCAGGGCATAACACCAGGCTGAGCATCACGTACATCCTCAGGACCAACCTGGCATATTTTGCCTGTACCCAGCGTTGGTTCAGGGTATGTTTCAACTCAGGAAGGCCTTGCAGCTTAACCTTTTTGGCCTCCTGACGTCCAGCCTTGTCCTTATAGTCTGTTCCCTCTATTATGTCATGTAGCCATGTCAGTTCCCATCAAAAAAGGGTCTGAGAAGGCAAGCTGCTCTTCTTGTCTTCCAGGGCAACCTCATCCATGTGGTGAATGAGTGTTGGGTAACAGCTTACCCTTTAAAGACCCTGCCACCTGTCCCAGTATTGACTTCAGCTGAATTAGTATGGTGAATTATGGGGGATTTATTCTGAGTTATTGGGAAGTTGGCATCCACATTGGGAGAAAGGTTCAAATAAATTTAAATGGCAACAAGCCTTTGACATCAAGGCCTAAGAGTCCCAAACCTTTGGCAACAAAGCTCAATGGGTGTGTGCTATCAGAAAATAAAAATATAGTTTCAAATCTTTGGCAAAGCTCACCAATGGCATTGAGCCATTGGGAAATGTTGGTGCCAGTTCAAAACCCTCTCTGAAAGCATCAAAATTCCCATCTGACATTTCTCACTTGGCTAGATAAATTCTGGAGCAACTGGATGCAGATGGGTTGAGAGCCCCAAACCCATTCCTAACCTCATGAGACTGCCCCTACATGGGGTGTCCTTGGGAGGTTCTCACTGCCCATTGGGCAAGACCTGTCACTCTAGTCACCAATACTGAAAAAATAGCAATTTGTGCATCTGTGGACAAAATAACAATGACTCATCCTGACACTGATACTTTTGAAGTAAGTTCAAATTAAGTTCATATTCTCCTCACTAAAAGTTTGCTGGGTTGGGCTGAATCTTGAGGGCCCTAATCCCATGCTTTTCTAAGCTATTTTCCAAAATTGATCATCTATACAAACAGTCATAATACACTGAGAAAATTGACAGTTAATTCTCTTATTTAAGGCCAGTAAAAAATCTCTTTGTGCATGAATTTATTTAATTTGGTTCAAAAGTTTTTTTTCCCAAATTCCCATGACATTTGCAATATGTCCCTGTGGGCCCCAGATTGACTGAGTTGTCCCAGTCATGTTTGTAATGGACAGAAAAACCCAAGTTCCAACTGCTGTATAATAAATAATTCTTTGGTGCACTGACAAGTAACCAAAGTAGCCTAACCGAGTAAGGAGAGGTTTGGGGCACTGACAGCGCCAAACATTGCCTACTATAGTTGTTTATGCAAGGTCCACTGGGGGTTGGTCTGACCCAACCCATCAAAAAGCTTCTCAACCGGATAACCAAAAAAGACCAACAGGTAAGCAATGTATAAAAGCCCCTAAACAGCCTTTATTTTTATTCAGGATAATAAAAATGACCTACTGACAATAGCTCGTCTGGGGAGCAACTGACAATGCTCCCAGGAAGGAAATCTAGGTTTAGAATTCTGAAGTAAACTTTGGAATTGGTAGATGTGCCTTATAAAGGCTACCCTTTGGGGCCTCACCCAAAGTATTGATTAGGCTTGTACAAGCCTAATCTAAAATTTGGGTGAGGCACAACCAAGCACTAAAATGAATGCGCCATATAGTAATTTCAATGCTATTTGACTTAGATTTAGAAAATCCAAGACTAAGTCAAAATGTAACAATTGAGACAAACTTGATCATTACATTACCCCCCACTAGAAAGGGCCCCTCCCCAAAGAGGGGCCCCACATCAGAAAGCCGCCATGATGAGGGCTTCCTGGAGCAAGTTGCATTGAGCCCTAGAAAAATTAGCCTGGATAAATTAGGCCCCTCAAGGGAAAAGACAAATGAAAAGAAAAATTGGGACTGGGCTGCCAGAATTAGCCCACCTGACACGAGGATGCATGCCCAGCATGTGGCTGTGTTGCTCCCCCTCCCAGGCTCTCATTGATGGTCTTCTCATCCCAACCAGGAAGGCGCTTTCACCAAAAGATGCATGAGAGAGGTGAACAGTCCAGCGCAGCTGGATGGCCCCACCCAAGGATGCACACCCAGCACTTGGCTGTGTTGCACACCCCTCCCAGTCTTCTGTTGGAGATAGCCTTCCCATACCAACTGGGAAGGCGCTTTCACCAACAGAAGCTCAAGGGGGCATGCATTACAGCATGGCTGGATGGCAATCCCTTTTCCAGGTGGGCCATCTGTTGGTGAGGGAGCCCTGCTGGGACAGGTCCACTCAGTGCCAACTGAATCCCTAGTGAGTGGGATGCCTTACTGGGATTTTCAACTGACAGTCATTTCAGGTCCAGGGTTGGCCATCAGTCACTGGCTCCCACCCGTGCTGGTTCCTCAACAACTGGGACCAAGTGACCACTGAGGTCAGCCAAACTGGGGATCAGAGGTGTGCAACGCACAATGGCTTCAGAATAATGTAATATACAGAAAAACCCCAGTTCCAACTGCTGTATAATAATAAATGATTATTTGGTGCACTGACAAGTAACCAAATTAGCCTAACTGAGTAGGGAGAGGTTCGGGGCACTGACAGCGCCAAACATTGCCCACTTTAGTTGTTTATGCAAGGTCCACTGGGGGTTGGTCTGACCCAACCCATCAAAAAGCTCCTCAACCAGATACTCAAAAAAGACCAACAGGTAAGTGAGGTATGCAAACTCCAAAACAACCTTTATTTTTATTCAGGATAATAAAAAGGGCCTGCTGACAATAGTTAATCTGGGGAGCAACTGACAATGCTCTCCAGGAAGGGAATGCTAAGGTTAGAATTCTGAAGTGAACTTCAGAATTGGCAGGTACGCCTTATAAAGGCTGCCCTTTGGGGGCCTTGCCCAAATAATTGATTAGGCTCACACAAGCCTAATCTACAATTTGGGCAAGGCACAACTCTGCACCCAAAAATGACTGAGCCAAAAGTATTTTTAAAGTGATTTGACTCAGATTTGGAAAATCTGAATCTGAGTCAAATAGTAATGATAAAGACAAACTCAATCGTTACAGTGTTATTAGCTTTGGTCCTTACCATAGTCAATTGTGCCTATCATAGCAAAGACATTCTGAAATCTTCCCCAACCTTGCACCTCCATGCGCCAGGCCCACTGGCCCTGGAGCTACAATAGCCTGGTTTCTCGCTGGGTTGTCTTTTACATTTGTTGCCCTTCAGCACTCTATTGTTAATCATATCCTGGCACACTTTGATATCATTCATGAGGCAATGCCCCTGAAATTCTGGCTCACCTTTTGAGTGCTTTTGCATCATGACTGGCAGGCTAATCTAAACTTTACCTGCTGTTGCCCTGACAGATGGTATCTCTAGAATTCCAGTATTGGCTGCCTTGACCCCTAAGGAAGAATGATTATAAGATCTTATTGGCCTCCTGTAATGCTAGGAAATGGAGACCCCGAGATCCAATCTAAGCTCTGGAGTATGACTTGCAACACTCAGTTCAAGGTGAGCTGCTATATACAATGATCAATAATAAGTGGCCCCCTTACATTCACCCTTTTTTTTTTTTGATGCTACTGGGACTGAATGGTGGAAATTATCCAAGAGGCCCTAGATGCTTGTATGTCTTTTCAATCCCAAGTTTGGGCCAATTCTCAGTATCAGCATTCAATCATTGCTACAATGGGACCTTTCAACGCCATCAGCATTGATGCAGTGGGCCCTCTTCCCACTGGGTCACATGGAAATAAGTATATTATCCTAGAATTGACCATCTAACCAAGTGAGTTGAAGCAATTTTGGCCCTAGCTGCCACTGCCAAAGTCACATATCTCTTTCTTGTTTGATCCGTTTTCACCCATCATGGGTGCCCCAAACCTTACTTTTGGACAACAAGTTGAACTTTAACTCACAGATAGTATAAGAACTTACCTCGCTATTCAGCACCAACCAGAGCTTCGCTGCCCCTTACCACCCATCAACCAATGGGGCAGTATAATGTGCTAACAGAACTCTTATCTTCATTTTATGAAAGATGGCCACCTCAAATCCTGCTTGCTAGAGCCACTACCTGCCCAGCGCTTTGCTTGCCTATAGGATAAGCTACCACTGAGTCATCAAGATGTCTCCATTTTGAGCCCAGTATGGGCATGCTCCTCAGCTACAAAGTAGTGTTCAACAATTGCTTGAGACCTCCACACCTGAAAACTCCATATTAACTATGAAGGCCTTAACTGATAAAATTGGTCAGCTTAAGCCCAATCCATGCAAGGCATTGTCATCACTACAGGAAGAGAGAAATCCCAATTTAATCTTGGCAGACCTACCTTACCAACTTTCCAATTAGGTGACCTTGTTCTCTTCTATCACCATTGACTTGGAGGTTAACAGAATAAGCTTGAGGTTCTTTGGCATGGACCTTATAAGGTTATTATAAGATGAAGTTAGAGTACTCCATTGCCAAAATCAACCAGGAGATCATGGTTAATAGGGTGCATGGCCAGTTTCTTCAACCCTATACCCCCCTCTGACAGAATCTTGAAGGGGCATTGTCAGGATCTGAGATGAAAAGCAATTAAAGTCACTACTTTCATATTTAAGCTTCAATAAATCAGTTCTTAAGCCCATTCAAATGAAGCCTTATCTTGATGGCACCAAACCTAAATTCATTCAGGAATCCTTATGTGCTCAAGAATCAATGGAGGTGACATCAGGAATCTCATCCCCACTTCCTGAATCACAAGAGGTGCAGCCTCCGCTGCTCCAGTCATGGGGTCAATGAAGTAAAATGAGGGTGCTGCCCAGGCAGTTGATTCAGAAGGCCATGAAAGGTCTTGAGCGAAGGGGGCCACAAAGATACTTGAAGCACCGTGTCCCTATACACCATATAAATATTGGTTCATTTTTTTCTAATAAATGAGTCTGTAATTAATCCAACTTTACGTTTTTGACCTCACTGCTAATTTTTAGCTTTGGATCACCTTTGAACCTTGGCAACAGTCTAGAGAACTGTTTCACCAACAATGGACAGAGATTCAAACAAGAAAACCACATTCATTACCAATATATGGTCAGTTTGAGTGCAAATGAATGCCATTTGGGCTTACAAGAGCACCACAAACCTTTAAGAAAGCCATGGGTAGTCTAATCTGAGATATGATCAATTGATGCATTGCTATTTATCTTACTTATATTACTGTCTACTCCACTAGCTTCTAACACCTCCAGAACTTGAAGACAGTATTTGAACAAATCAAGAAGGCCAATCTCAGCACTAATGGACCCAAACTGGCCCTATGCACCAATGAGCTGAAATTACAATGATACATTTTTACCCCCTGATGGAAGAAAAACAGACCCAAGAAAATCTAAGTTATCATCTTCTGGCCCTACCCACAGAATGCCAATGAGTCATTCAGATTCCTCAGAACTGTCAACTGATACTAATAATTTATCACAAATTACAGTCAGATTTCAGCACCTGCTGTACCATCTTCAGAATAAGGAGATTCTAAGAAGTTCAATCAAACCAAGCAGCATATTTTTGATGAACTGAAGAAATTAATGACCTATGCATCCATATTTATTCTTCCTAAATTTTGGAGACAAATTTCAAGTTATACCAGCATGAGTCATATTGTCTTCAGAGCAGTATTAACACAGCTTTGACATTGAAAATATCTGCAAATTAAATACATCTCAGATAAATTCATCCCTGCCAAAATCAACTATATTACCCATGAAAAAGAGATAACTGCTGTTATCTACTCTCTCCAAAAATTCTGATACTAACTGCTGGATCATAGTGTTACCATATACACAGGCAATTCCTCTGTATGCTTCCTGTTCAATCTGATTCATAACAGTTTGTGCATCTGAAGGCATTATGAATTAATGAAATTTGATGTGAAGTTGATACACCTCTCTGAAAAAATAAACACCATAGCCAATATACTTTCTCATATCCCTCCCATTACTAACCAGGTTCTATCTTACCATATGGAGCCAAATAACTTTGAACCTGAGTTGTTACAGATCCAACAATTTCTTCAGACTTTCAAAGTCCTTGAAGGAGTGTCCAATGATGACAATTCAAAACCAAATGTATTAAGTTTTTAGTCATTGAAGACCAAATTTACAATTGAGATAAGAATACCATCCTTCTTTTAGTTAAAAAAAAGTGTGCACAAAGTGCCTCAGGAAGCCCACATGATGCTGGACACTTTGTAAAGCAAGCAACATGATTATCTTCCACCTACTGGTGGCTAAATACCTATGCCAAAATATGCAATTACATTGCCACTTGCCACGCCTTTCAATTCTTTGCCAATCAGCCCAGACCACAGAAACCTCTCAACCCTATAATCACTTCAAAACCCTGAGATTTGGGGATTGATTTTGTAATGTCCATTCCTGTAATCAGTCAAGGCAGCAAATAACTCATAGCTGCCACCAATTATTTCACCAGATATCCCTAGCCAAAGCAGCCCCTAAAACTGATTCTCATACTGTAGCTCAGTTTCTCTATAAAGAAATCATTATCACATAAGGACCCCCACACACTATTCTATCAGATAAGGGGGCACACTTTAACAACAAGCTGGTTGCCAAAACAGTTGCCCAAGCCCAGATGAGAAACTTGATGACCACCTCCTATAATCCCCCAGTGTATTGGATTAACTGAATAACTTAACCAAACTCCCATATGTGCTCTGGAGAAAAGTTGCATGGACAATCCTAAAAAATGGTCTCAATGATTACCTACCATTCTGAGCCTATTGAACCAAAATTCACTCTACCACCTGACACACTCCTCTCAAATTTTACTTCAGAAAGGAGTGAAGCCTAATCCTACTATGCAACACTTACAGGTTCGGATTCCCACCTCTGAATTGAACTACTTTGCAAGAAAACTTATGGGATTGAGCCAATCACATGAAATTTCATTACAATGAGCAGCCAAGACCCTCCAGTAATTTACAGTGGGTTGGCCTAGTTTCAATTCTCTGGAATAAGTTTTAAACTCTAATTCCTATGAATCTCAACCCCACTTCAAAAGACCATTTCAAGTCTAAAATCCTAACCTATGGGAACTACAAGTTGGAACCCCTTAACAGAGTCCCTATCATTCCACCATCAACTAGAATTACCTCAAGTTTATATCATTATAAAAGGAATAGGAAGAGTTTATTTTACTGCTGAGATTGCCAATCCATCAAGCCTATCCCCTCTTTAGTTTTACCCTTTGATCCCGTTGATCAATTCCCATCTTCTTTCCCCTTTGATACCTTAAAAACCCTTTTTCCTTTGAATGATATTCGCTTGATCAGGTATAGTAGTCTGACCTTGAGCCTCAATAAAGTATCAAAGATCTCCATGACCTTCACCCCATTTTTGTCTATCAGGATTTATACCCCTTGCCATCCAGGATATTTTGGGCGGAATACCCCATTGTGAAGGCCTACCGATGGTAACCCAGATGCCCAATGATCCTGAAATCCGAGGGGTTGCCGGAACCTCAGGTCGAGATGAATCGGGGTTGCCTGAACCCTCACGGCAACGTAATCGAGCTTTAGTCAGTCCGATAGGCTGGGATGGATTTAATCCGCCACACTTATTTAAAAGGATAATAGTATCAACCCTTGAGCCTGACTTCTACCGGCATCATTATATCTTTACTCATTGATATATTTAATACTAGGAAGGCACAAGGATTTAAAGCTTAGGTTAACAAATATTTAATACTGGGAAGGCACAAGGATTTAAAGCTCAGGTTAACAAATATTTAATACTGGGAAGGCACAAAGATTTAAAGCTCAGGTTAACAAATTGACTGGTTTTGCCTTATAAGAATCCTTTGCATGGTCAAGCCCAACTAGACCAAATTTCAACGCCATACTTTTAC
Organism: Massospora cicadina; assembly: GCA_022478985.1. Classification (NCBI taxonomy): domain Eukaryota; kingdom Fungi; phylum Entomophthoromycota; class Entomophthoromycetes; order Entomophthorales; family Entomophthoraceae; genus Massospora; species Massospora cicadina. The sequence goes on from JAKSZP010005663.1 coordinate 76,383, forward strand.
CACCACCCTTTGTATCGCAGTCAGGGGAACTACTCTGTAACATCTTTACAATCGAAGGTCGAGTAAAATCTTGCTTCATAAAAAAGGGTATAGATCAAACTAGACCATAAGCCATTTTACCAAGCTGGACTTCGAGCCTGATTGCCACTCGGTAAAAAATCTAAAGGTTGATACTCGCAACTAAAAACTAAATAAGGTTTGATAACCCGTTCAAAGTTTATAAAGGATTATTGGTGCCCCGGACCTTATGGGAGAAGTCTATTGGATGACATGCAGATAGAGAAAGAATGAATAAATTTAGGTGAGCGAAGCCATCGAGGATCCCATAAAAGCTTAGTGGATCAAACCGGTTCCAAGCCTGGGGCATGAGATCATGCCTGGAACATAGCCATGGTCCCATCTTGGAAGCAGAACCCATAGGCGTTATCGGCCAGAGCAGCCAAGAGGTCGGATGCCAAACTTGCCTTGGGGGCAGGGGTATCGATAGTTTCATTATCCATTGGAGGGCTTCCCTCGTCGTCAGTGGAGCAGAGGGGGCTTGCGGTGGGGTCAGGGGTTAGGACCACAATCTGGGCCCTCGAGGGATCCAGAAACTGGCCAAAGTACTTTAAAAACACCCCCCGCAGGTCCGATAAGGTCACATGCTCTAGGTACTCCCGGTAATGTTCGACGTAAGCGTCCCCGGATTTAAACCCCTGAAGGTTAGGAGAGAACAGATAAAGCTTACCCAGAGCGAATACTTGAAGGCGCTGGAAAGAAGAGCCGAGGAGCTATCGATATACTGGGTCGAGGTATACACCAGGGAAGACTTGGCTAGCTGGAGCTCCAGCGGCGTGACCGTCTCCACCCAGAACTCCAACGACCTTAGCTTGGCGAGGAACCCCCAGAACGCCAAGAGCGCCCTGGCAGGATCCACCGAGTCATGGAGATCAAAGATGAGCGCACCCGACCAGAGGTTCAGGTAGAGCTCAACATGGTAGGCCAAGCCCTGCCCACGTATCAGCTCAAACAAGGGCCCATTACTGCGGGACAAGAGTTCGCACAGCACCGCCACCGCCATCTTGGTGACGTGGTCTCGAGGATCAGCGTGGTTCCCCGAGGTGAAGACGTTACACGGCACTAGCGAGGCCGCGTACGAGGAGGTTAGGGAGCCAAGCTTGAGATTAAGGCACGGCGGATAGCGAATCTTTGAGGGGAAGGAATAGGGCGCCCGGCTAGCGATGGCGCTGTTGCTGCGCAAGGCACCGGGACGCTGTGGCTTAAAAGCCTTAAGCCTCTTTAGCCAGCACCCATCAACCTCTTCCAAGCTCTTGCAAACTTCTCGGCCAACGTGAGCGGTGAGCGGGGTGCCGAGCTGAAGAAGCCCTCCACCTGATGCGCCAACCAGAATGTCCCGTAACCTTTTCAGCTGGGCGATTACGTGCGGGGCCGTTGCGGGACTATCGAGGGCGGGGATGAGGTTTGTAAGAAACTCCCCCTGCCGGAAAATGCTGATGGCCGCGTCGAGGCGGGTGTCGTAGGCTTGGCCTTCCTTTAGCATGCGGGACTTGAGGGCACACGCCAGGCTGACACCGTCTCGGGTGGTCTCCTCCAGCTCCGTCACCAAGTTGCGCGCCACGCTCAGGACGCGGTGGGTCGTAAACTTACAGAACATGAGGTTGCGCACGACCCAATCCAGCGCCTTGGGCCATAGGGTTGGCTCGGCTTTGAAGCCAACAAAGTAAAGCTCCGGCAGCCAGGCGGTGGTAAAGTTGCGGTTACCCAAGCCGAGGCACGAGTAATGCTCGACCGTCAGCCGGTTGGTAATACGCACCACCTCGCGGTAGTCCACGAGGCCCAAATCGGGATCGTCCAGGTCCAGCTGAAAAAGCAGAGACTGGAAGAGAACAAAGTAGAGATCAAGCTCTTCGGGGACGTGCAGGGTGGGCAACCCGAGGAGCAGATGCATAAACTGCGTATCGACCTCCACCACCTGAGCTCGCTCAAAATGCACGCTCGGGAGGGTGTGAGTGAAGGCTTCCAGCTTCGGGATGCAGCTCAGCTTGGGGAGGGCTGGCAGGCAAGCTTCGACCTCTTTTGAAATTGAGATGTTGCAATCCTTGACGGTAGCATCAAGGCGGGCCTGAATGGCGGCAAGTTTCTCGTGACCAAGTTCATCGGCGAGGCGTGCTTGGGCCTCCGCACGAGAAGTTTCAAGACGAGCCCCCAGGAGGCAACTGGGTACCGCCACCACCTCGGCGGGGCTTTGGCTCAGAAACCAGTGGTGGACCAGGTTCTTCCAATACTCGAGGGGAAGGTTCAGAAGCTCGTCTAGCTCGCGAAACTGGGTACAGATGTGACCGATACTGGCCTGGAGGGGTAAAGCAAGGCACCTATCGGCCACGATGGCAGGCACTAAAGATTGGGTTAGATCCTCAGCCGCACCATCTTCGAGGCTTTCGAGAAGCATGACGCGGTAACGAGTGATGGCGTCGTGGATCGGCGGCAAACTGAGCTCCGCTGTAATCTTGGCCAAGGTTTCGAGCAAGCCTTCGCGAAAAACGCCAGGCTCTAGCTGGCGGCGGTCATCGGAACCTTTGGGGACCCCCGAAAACTGGATGCCGAGGGAGGTTTCGGGGGTAAGATTAACATGGTAGGTGATACCGTTGGCTAGCGGCCGCTCGACAGCGACGTACGCCTGGTTCAGGGGTGAGGCGGGGCTGTCCGTTAGGCAGAACAAAATCAGCTCGAGCGCCAAGCGAGTGACAAAATCGCCCAGGCGGGGGCCGCGCCACACGTAGCCAATTGAGCCGCAGGTGTCGTCGTCGGACGGGAACTCCACCACCTTCGTTTCGTAGCGTTCCAAAGGCGGCGGAAACTGTATGGTGAAAGGGACGTGGCTAGACTTGTTGGGAGCAGTAGTCAGAGTCGGACTATCCGCCAGTGCCTTAAGTAGAAGAGCGTGGGGCAGGTCTTGGCCCGCGAGCACGAGGGTAGTGTTTTCCAAACGATAGTAGGTGGCATGATAAGCCTCGATCTGATGGTTCCGAAGCTGTGAAATACAGGGGGTCAGGCCGCCGCACTCATACGAATACGTGGTCTGATTCTGATAAAGGGTTCGTCTCAGGTGGAGGTCCACGAGGTCCGATTCGGTGTTCTCCCGAGACACCATCTCGCTAAACACGACGCCTTGCTGCCTCGCGCTGCCGTCGATGTGGTAAACCTCGGTAACGAAGTCCTTCTCCGCAAGCAATGGGTTGATGACATGATCCAAGAACACCGGCACCGTGGTGAGGAGACCTTCGAAACCAACCGTCGAGAGCGTGTAAGCCGTATGATCGGATGCCGTCCAGGCGTTGGTCCCGGTGGAAAGGGAGCGAGTGGCCAACATCTCGAGGTACCCTCGCGTTGGGTAATTTTTGGACCCGCAGAAAATTACTGGAGGTTAGTTTAAACAGCCACGTCCGCTTACGGTGCTCCAACGTATGCGGCAGCCCAAAGTTGTCCTGGCACAGTGTGGGGACAACGATGGTGGAATGCGAAGCCGGACCAGGGGCGTTGATGAAGACGACCCTTAACCCAGTGCGCTCATGCTGGTAGAGATCGACCCGGAACTTCGACTGCGTGGTGCGGTTTGGCAGTAGAACCTCACCCGTCTCAAGGAGCCGCTCGAACCCATCCATCTAACCAACCGGATTTGCAACGGCCGGGTTACTAAACCCCAAAAAATTAGTTCGCCGAACAACCTCTCCCAGTTCGCTGACGCGAGAGGGCAACAACCTCCTGCTTTACCCAACTGTGGTAAGCGTAATAAGAATTTGTCGGATTGACTATCGCTATTAAAGGCCACCCTACCCCACTTCAGTAGGCCTAAGCATACTCGTTTCCCTTGAAGCCAAAGTTAGGGTCCCAATTCTTTATCCAACCCGAGGATCTCTAAAGCCACCCCGACCTGGCCGGATCGAACTTTGTTGACCCTTTGAAAAAAGCTTGCGGGACACACTTTCAGGAAAAACTTTATCGAAGGCAAAAAAACCTCATCAGCTTTAGATTCAAACCAACTTGCCTCAGTTTAGTAACTCTCAACTGAACAAAGTATAAACCCGATCCAAATTTTGCCCCCAGAACCACGGTTTAAAAGCAGCGAACCAAAAATTCATAGTTGCGACCCATGGTATGTCCAAGTATCACGTAAACCCACGCCAGTTGAATAATAGCAATTTTGGTAAAACAAACCCAAGGGAAACCTAAAACTGGGTTGGCGTAAGGAACAAGCTTGCTCCAACCGAACGTCTCAACCTTACAGGTTCAAGAAATTCGTTGAGTGGTATGGCCATAAATGTGAGAGCGAAATAGTAGCGAACTTAACAACCCAGGTTAAATTAAAGCATCGAATAGAGCGATCCGAGGGATGGAAGTGACAACTATTACGTAACAAGAAAAGTTCACTACCAGGTTTTACTCAGCCTGTAGATAGTTGTAGGTTATTAAACTGGCTTACCAAAAATAAACAGAAGGGTGTAACGTGGTCGACCGGAGCCGGTGAGGTGTTTAAATATCGGATCCCAAGGTTCCGGGGTCCGGTAATAAAATCGTACCCCAACCCGAAAGTTGGAAACCCGGGTTGTAAAATCAAATGGAAATTGTATGCTGCGAGATTACCAAGGATTTCAATCTCCAGTTCCAATGTTTACCGTTTCCCTTGATTTAACTCATCAGCCCCTAATCTTTTCTTGGTTTAAGAAATAGGCCGTTACATATTGATTTATCTTGAATACTGAACCTAGCTTACAAAAGTTAGATTGGGTCGATTATTAACCTGCTAAATAGAAACGAAACCGATAAACCTTTTTACAAAAAATGTTTAGATTGTGGTATGATAACCTTTTTTGTATAACCTGTTTGGGGTTTAGCACCCGTTCAAATTATAAGGTTTAATTTTTAGCAACCAAGCTTAAAGGTATACATCTGGCAGATCAGAATTTTACTAAGTGGGAGCTAGGTAGGGTAAGCTGGGGCCTCTGCGTGGTGCAACCAGGGAAAGCCTGTGGAAACATGGGTGAGTAGCTAACACCAGACCCCAAAGAGGCACGTTGGTCAGGTCCTGTAGTGGCCTGAAAGAAGTACAGGATGGTAGTGATGACTGAGCCAACTTGTTCTTATAGGTGTCTACCACTTTCTGAAGGGAGAATATGGGGAGAAGAGGGGTACAAGTTGAGCAAGGTGCCTGTCAAATGCCCTCCCCACAAGCTGAGGTTGCATGGATGTGGACCCCAAGATAAGGGAGGGGCAATCCTGGTTGGCTGCACTTCAGTGCACCTGCTTACAATAAATGCTGCAGTTTGCCAAGTTGGCCTGAAGCTTGGCTAGCTGCCAATTCAGTCAGCATGAGCCAGCTGGTGGCAAAATGGATCATGCAAGAAAGTGATAGTAGATCTGAAAGGACTTAAAAGCTGCCTGGACAAAAAGAGGCCAGAGAGCATAACTCCACTAAAAATACAGGTGACAAAGGGGAGGGCTTCAGCTTTCCCCCTCAGGGGCCTTAAATCTGGAGGTCATCAGGTCTTGTCCCCCACAAGGGGGATGAGAGGCATATTGCTTGTTCTGGCTGGTGCAGATGAGCTGCCTAGTACTTAAACAGGGCAGGCATATGTCAGTTTAGGGGGTAGCATGAGCTACTCCCAATTGCAGTTGGGCCCACATGTTTAAGGGGTGCTTAGATTTGTGCAGCCCTAGTGTGGTGGAGGCAGTACCCCAGGCCTTCACCCACAATAGTTGCCCACACTAGAAGCCCCTCAGGGCTTTAAAACTCAAAGAATTTTACTAAGATGCCTAATTTTTTCTTTGTATTAACTTAACTTATTCTACACAATATAGTACCCTTAATTTAATTGAGTAACCCTAGACAAAATCATATAAAATCTTCCACTTGATTTATAATGCTGAGTAACCTTTTGAAGTGTACCAATTTATTGATGTAATATTTGTTAGATAACTGGCTACCACTGCCTCCTCAAGTTCAATTCTGGTACAGGAACTTTGGGTAGGAGTCAATTATGACTGTGTTGGCGTTGTGCATCAATGCCCAAACTGAGATAGCAAATAGCAAAGTCAGTCCATGGAGTTTCTGGCCTATCATACGCTGCGCATGGAGGTTTTCCAGTTCTTATCCTCCTTTCCCATTCATTTGATTTCCCCTTATTTGGTGCTGTATCATCCCCAGGTTGGCCCACCTCAAATAATCTAGATAACTGGCTACCCTCTTTTCAGAGAATATCTTATGAAGAAATGTATCCCATGAAAATTCTGCAATATTATGCTTTAGTTGGAACTATCCCATGTCCTATATGTTAACCATTTTAGGGTGGTTAGCCTGGCAGGTAAAACTGCATCCACCCTAGTGCAGGTTTCAAGTTCAAAACCTGTACTGGCTAAAAAAATTCTCAGTATGGTATATTTGGCCCAAGGTTGAACCACCTCAAATATTTTTTCAATGTTAACCATTTTTGCATGTTAGTTGGTATATGCCATAACTTATATAATAGTTACTATATAGTGTAGTGAAAGGTAACCCCAAACAAACTTAATTTCTTCTTTGGTTAGACAGTTAAAGTGTGGGGGAAGAAGGTTAAATTCTAGATAAAGATAATACTGATGTGATAGAAAATAGTAAAAATGTGAGTTAGATTGCCATCATTGTTTACCTAATATCATATATTTATACTATTTGTCACAGCTAGTGACATTTCTTGGAATTAATCGCCCTTCTAAAGCCAATTCCAACAAGCCCTTGGGGCAGAGACCAGAACCCCTAAGCGTCACCAATGACCTATCTAAGGTCATTGACAAAAAATGGGGTTTGGCTTTGTCAGCCAGGGCTGAAGAAAATGACTTATTTGAGGCAAAAGCCCAGGTGGGAATCGAACTCAAGACTAGAAAATCATAAGACATGAGGTTATGAAATCTGGCCAAATTTGAAAATTTTTGATTTTGTTGAAAAACGAGAATTTGTAGCTCATATCATATTCCAATAACCACTGAAACCTTCGTGAAGCAACCCCCTATAAATTAAGTCCCAGGATGAGAAAGGCTTTGCTTTTCTCAGATACTCTGATCTCTCAAATAAAGTCTAGGAATTTTGGGAAAATTTCCTGTATGTTTTCTGTTTTCTTAAACAAAAAAATATACTTCTCTGACGATCTGTGATACTAAAGTTTGTTTTCCACTCTGGTTTGCACCCCACGCTGTATGCGAGCCCTTTACCCACTCTGCCACCTATTCCGCTGGCTCTGCCTCATCATATTTCTCTGGAATTAGCCTTGGATTTTACGCCACCCTTCCCAGCTATCAGGGCCTCTTGTCCCTGATGGTTGTGGCCATTTTGGTGTGTGTTTTGCTCCAAAAATTTATATGAAAAACACAATACTGACCGTTTAGGACCTCTCTTCTTTTTGTTGGGTCACTTGGCCTTGTTGTATCACCTTTGGCCTGTGTCTTTCCCTCCAGCGACCTCCTGCGCTCCAGTTTCTCTGACATTATTTGAGAATAGCCTGGAATTTTTTTGTGAGCTTCTTCTACTGTTGGGTGGCTAGAGTTAGGCCCAATCCTCTCAGAGTTGTCACCTGCTGAAGCGGTCCACTGGGATGGTACTTTTGTATCC
>JAKSZP010005664.1:0-83861 GCA_022478985.1 Massospora cicadina
GCCCATTCGGATTGGGAAGCTCCTCTTGTCAGCCCCACTGTGGCTTTGGACAATAACGCTTATGACCTGTTTATTGGCATAATTTATGATTAGTATGATGTGATTTTCAACATTAAACAGGGTTATCTTTCTACTAAGTTTATAATTCTCTGATCTTTGCCAATAAAGCACCATAAAAAGAATACTCATATCTATTTGAGTATCCTTTCTCTGCATTATCTCTACTCTACCAATATCTTGTCAAAACACAAAATGTTTCCAAATTATGTCGACGCGTCAGAGGGTATTCCTTATTATGATTCAGAGGAGATAATAATCAAGTTTGGTGAACAACAGGTAATTGCTACCAACATTACTCTAAAAATTACCCAAAACTGCTTGTTACACATAACAAGCATTTATGGAGTAAGTTTTTTAAAAACCTAAGATATTACCTGGTATATTGACACAGCTTACCAGCGACCAATCAATATCTTATTGGGAAATCTTACTAATAAGTACATCCTTGTAAAAAGCATCAGGAGATAGGAAAAGGTCTGTTAATCACTTTGAGGATATTAACAAAATTCACTTTATTGGTTCTATGTTAGATATGGGCTTACCTGCTGACCAGTTGGTGTGCGCCTTGCCTAACATTCATATTTCAAATATATTAAACCTATATAACCTTTAAAAAGTTCATAGCTTTATAGATACCTATAGTGATATTTTCTACAAATCTGACACTGATTACGACCACAAGAAGGATTGGAGACACACCATTGATGTTGTTGATGCAAGTCCTATCCAATATAAACCCTACTATACGTCAAACGTCAAAGAGCAACAAATGAGGATAAAGCTCAAACAGCTGCTAGATGCTGGGTTAATAGTATCTTCAAAAGCCCTTGGGCGTCTCTGCTTTTTTGTTTATAAAAGAAGAACGGAGATCATTGGGTAATTATGGAATACTAAAAGTTAAACAACCTCACTAAGAAAAAAGTTACCCTATCCCACGCATTGATGATGCTTTTGCACAACTTTCTGGCTCAATTTTTTCTGCCATGGGTTTGGCTAGCGGATTCTGACAAATAGACTTCTCTCCACAGATCAGGAGAAATGTTTTTTCATTGGCATTGAAGGCTTATTCCAGCCAACTCACTTATCTCAAGGGTTGTGCAATGGCCTGCATCATTTTTATGAGCAATGGATCATATCTTATGGGAGCTTAAGCTAAGTTGTGTGATTGTCTATCTTGATGACATCGTGGGTTCTTAAAAACTTTCAATGAGCATCTTACTCATCTAAAGGAAGGCTTCAACGCCTCCGTGCATCTAACATAAAGTTAATATCTTCTAAGTGCACTTTTTCCAAAAAGGACTTCTTGAAAATGCTATTATTCAAAAAGGAATCCAGACCTTACAAGTCAAGGTGGAAGCAATATTTAAGACGTTCTGCCTCAAAACATGCGAGATATACAGGTCTTTCTGGGTATAATGGGATATTACCATCAATTTATACTCAATTTTGCCCAACTTAGTGAGCCCCTCATCCAACTATTGGAAAAACACCCCTTTCTCATGAATTGCTGAATAAAAGGCCGCCTTTGAGACGTTGAAGGTTTTGCTTCGAAAACCCCTATCCTACATCATCCTTATTATGGTAAACCTTTCATTTTTTACTAATGCTTTTGACTACGCTGGAGCTATATTATTTTAATAAAATGAAACTGGCGTTGGTCATCCAATCTATAATTCATTAAGATGCTTCAAAGGCTGAACGCAACTATAGCGTCACAGAAAAGGTGTGCATTGCTGTCTTACTAGCTGTGAAATACTATACCCTTTCTTGTATAGGACTGCCTTTACTTTGGTTACTGACCACACCTCTCTAAAATGGTTACAAAACAAGAAGGCCCCCACTGGACAGGAGGTACGTCATCCTTGAAGCTCCAGGTGTTGAAATCCTGTTTGATAGTGTTCGCAGTAGTGATGTCTAGCAGGCTTTTAACAACAAATTGATCTTTTTATTTTTCTATGGTCTTTGGTACACTTACAATATACAAAACTATAAGATAACTTTATAATATTATTCCAAGTAGGATCATGAGTGTGATAGATGATACTATATTATATGTTTTCCTCTAGTATTTAGGGTTTTCATAAGCTCATGTGGGATATATATTCATATTCATTATAAGCGGGGTATTGAGGCTTTGATAAGAGGGTAAATGACCTATCTGAACGCAGAAAAATATTCTCACCTCATTTGCCTTATCACAATATGATTGGGCTTTCTCGGGTAGGATAATCCATGGAAAGATTTAATATGGTATTTTTAATCAATCATATTAAGGTCAAGCTTATTGCAGCTGATATCTATCTTCTTTGGCTCATGATTGGTAGGTAAAATTTCATCACACTTCACAAGACTCAAGTTTATAAAAAGGGGTGTGTTTTTTTCATATGAAAAACACTGAATAAATGCTAGTGCTTGAGCGACCTCTAACTCAGGTGTGGTATTCCGCCAAGGCTCAAGAGCGACAAAGGCAGCTCAATATGTACTTTTTAACTGAAGGTGAGAAGTAAAACAACTACTCTAAGTCAAAAGCACTCCCATTAAGAGATAGGCAGGTTCGTATTAATAAAATTTGGACTATTATTACCTAATATACTCTTCTCCCAAAGCTGCAATGGCATTGTCCAACATCACCCCCTCAAGAATGTTGGAGGAGCATAGGGCCATAGTATACGGTCATGTGACCAATTTATGATAATACCTGTAGCCAAGGAGTTTATGGAATACTCATAGCCTCTCTTATAGGTGATGACGAAAGGGCCATCTCTAATTGATCAAGCCTGCTGCTTCTAGGAGTGATGCGGTTATGGTAAACAGGACCATGTCAGAACTTGGAAGAAAGTGAGTGGAGCTTGGAGCTCATTTTCAGCTTGTTCTTCTTTGGTAACAGTTTTAGCTATGTTAGTCATAGCCTCAGATTGGAGCTGAATGATATGCTGAGCCAATCTTTTCATAGCTTTTAGGCTCCTCCACCCTATAGAGAGAAGGCATCCTTAGATTAAAGGGCTGGTATCTCTGGCTCTTCATATAAAATCATGAAATGAGACACTTTCTGGATCTGAGGATAATTAATCTAGTAGGCCTTAAAAGCACTAGGCAGGAATTGATCCCAGTGCAACGGGTCAGAAGAGGCCATTTTCCGCAGGATTTATACCAAGGTTCCATTTGCTCTCTCCTCAGTCACATTGGTAGAAGGATTATAGGGGGAAGAATAAGTTGTTGGGCTCCCATGGTGGTAGCCAGGTTTTGACCACTCTGGAGGTGAAGTTTTTACATATGCGCAGAATAGTATTTGGGGGCAGCCATGGCCAGTAAAATTTGCTGATGTGGGAAAGACGCAGTGGCTTTGGCCGTTTGGGCTTGAAGCGCCGCAACTTCAATCCACTTAGTGAATTGGTCAATTCCTACCAGGATATATCTGTTCCCACCGCTAGTCTATGAGAGGGGACCTACCACATCTAGGCTGATGGTGTGGAACGGTTTTTGAGGGGAAGTTGGTTGATATTGGTGTCTAGTCTTGAAGTTGGATTGCGATATTACATGTGAGACAGGCATCAAAGGCTTCAAAGCTTTTCATGATTCCTTCCCAATGGTGCAGCTCTCTAATCCATTCATAGGTTTTCTTCACCCCCCATGACCTAGGTTAGAGTGAGCCTCCAGGATACCAGGTACAAATTCTGAGGGGCGATGATAGGGAAACCACTTTTCCCCACCTGTTTATACAACTTCATGCTCTGCACTTTGGTGTTGTAAGATTGCCAGGTTAACATCTTCTGGACAGGCTCATCCTTATCCTCCCAGTCATCTGAGATCACTAGGAGGCCATATAATCTTTCTGCTTCACAGTTGTTCAAATGAAAGACTGGCAACTGAGTTAGCCCATCACCATTTATATGATGGGTTCCAGCTTGGTGTTCTATCTTCATATCATAATTATGAAGCTTTAGAGCCCAACATGCTAGACGGCCAGTAAGATCCTTCATGTTTTGTAACTATTTCAGGGAAGCAACTTTTCTCTCTCGTTGCTATCTCTTTTGCAACCCATTCAATTCAAGTCTGAATCTAGTTTGATAATCTCATAGAGGAGATTAGTCTGCGCCCATGTCAGGGAGCAGTTGGGCAAGTAAGGTAAGAGGAGTAGGTGGGAGGCCCGCGGCCTCAAACGTTCAAAAACGCCCTGGAGAAACTGGCGGAATAAAAATTTTTTTTTAAAAAAACCGGCGGTCACTATTTCCCCAGAAATCCTCGCTTGGTAAGCACGATGCAACCAGTACATCAATACGCCGCACTCCCAGCTACTTTCGTCGGTGGAATACAGAGTTTGCGTGCTTCTGGACATCCAACAAATGGCTTTAAGGGAAAAATTTTGTGGGGATGTACACAATTTTTCCTGACCATAGTGTACATCGCACCTCACTCCATGTCACATGGATGGCTGGACCTAGGTTTTGAAAACAAAGAGGCAGCAGATGAGGCTGCTGCGGTGCGTGTAGTAATTGACCTCCCAAAAGGGCAATGGGTCATCGAAACAAAATGCACTAGATGGACAAATTCCAACCAAATTTTCCTCACGTTCAACTTTTTGTTTACTACGGTAAGGTGTGACATTTTGGAGCAGCACCTGAAAGATGGTCTCGCCATCTACAGCGAAATACAATCTTTCAAAATGCAACACTTTATGCTGATGCCACACCTGTGCACCGGCAAAGCCATTGCAGTTCTGACCCCTACTGAGGAGATCACAAAGGACCTAACCCAGATCCCACACTCCACTTTTATTAATATCAAAGGGCATACCACCCAACCTTTCCAGGTAACTGTGGACATCACGCCCCCCATCTGCACCCACTGTGATGCATTCGGCCATAAGGCACCTGCGTGCCCCATCAAAGAGGGCGTCACATTCCAAGAGCACCCCTCGGCGGCCATGGCCAATGGAGAGGCGCACTATGAACCAACTGTAAGCACCAAAGAGGCTTTCCCGTGGAGAGCACAAGGCTGCTACCTACTGGTAAAACCTATTTTCCCACAAGAGGGGAAGAAGGCCAAGTAGGCCCGCAGGGCTGCAGCCAAGGAAGCGGCCAAAGTCACCACTGCTATCCCACACTCTCAATGCCAGGAGGACATCAAAACCTTCACAGTGAAAGCAAATTGGGTATCCATCATCCAATCAGATGGGGAAGCCCATATTGATTGGGCCACCCAATCTGAGGATCTGATGGGGGACTCGATCTTACCCAATCATTGCAACCAAGCTCTGGTTGAAACTGACTTGAAGCCCATGCTACCTGAAAAATTTTTTTTGACCCGCTCAATGGTGCACCAAACTCATCCGCACTGTAAAAAATTTGTCTGATGTCAGGGAAACAAAAAGTGAAGGCAAAAGCCAACGCGAACCTTTCTGCTAAAATTGACAAAACTACTGATAGTGTTGCTGCAAACACCCATGCTGCCATGAAGGCCCATGGGGATCTAGAGGAGGCTAGTGGGCCCAGGTGCCCACCCCCTCACACCTAAGATGTGATGGGGGAAACCTTCACTCTAGGGACTTTGAATATCACCAGACTTAAGGCCTCGCCGTCCCAGGCTAGGAAACTGAGTTTTTTTAAACAAAATTTACCCGTGGATATCCTGGCCATCCAGGAGTCCCACTGTCAGTGAGGTTCCGAGGAGGCTTGGAAAACAATGCTCCTCCCATCCCTATCCTTTTTGTCAAAGCACTGTGGGGTGCTAATTTGGAAAAATAATTTTTTCAAATTTTTATCATTGTAAACCTTCCTCAATGGCCAATCCTTGTTGTCACTTTCTTGTGGGCTGATGTGGTACACGCTATTGTCAACATCAATGCCCCAACCTGTGCATGAGAGCGTCAGGAGTTTTTCTTGTCAGTCAAATCCCTCCCACTACCCTCAGACCCTTTCATAGTTGGCGACATGAACTTTTGGCTAAACACTCCAACAGACCGGTGGCCTTCCTCCTCACACGCCCCCCAGGGCCATGTTGGACTTCGCGTTCTAAAGGCCACCCTTGGTTTAATGGATGCGCTGCTGCGGCAAGCCCCGCTGCTCGAGAACATGATGCATCCCCACGTCCACAAGGCCAATTAAGGTCCATGTCCCACATTGACCTTATTCTTACGCCGGCGAAATTTCAACCCCACATATCCCACTTTAAACAACAAAAATGGAATTCTCTGACCATCAACTGGTCTCGATAACCTACCACCTACCCACCACAGTGGCTAGGGCCCCACATTGGTGCAAACTCCGTATCCCCAAACTCGCGTTGCCAAGATTTTCCACTTGGGTGGAATCAGCAACTTTGGAAAAAGAGTTTGTTGCACCGTTTTTCGCGGACCCCATTTCCACATGGGCAACCTTCAAAGAGGATACCATCCGCCACTCTCGCCACCTCTCCTCCAGATGCTCATGAGCCACATTAGCTGTCATTTCGCGCGCTCTGGCAGAGTTGGCACACCTGGAGTCCAACATCCTGGCTACAGGATACAGTTCTGCATGGGGCCAGAAGTGGGCGGAGGCAGCTACCCACCTCAACGCGCTCGAAAGACAACATAAGCATCAGATTTGTGTTCAGTACAGGGCCAAACGCATCACAAAAGGCGACAAGTGCACCACATATTTTTTTAAAAAAATTTTGCACCATGCCAGAGCGTGGCCTGCACACAGGTGCAAATATCGGATGATTCCATTATGAATATGCCAGCTGAATTGGCAATTGAAACACAAAAAAATTACTCCAAGTTGTACCAATCTGATCCAATTCAGTTGGCTGAAGTGGCAGAATTTCTTGACCAAGCCCACATCTGCACCATTTACCGATACCTAGAAATAATGAATTTGATTACTCCAAATGAATTATGGACAGCCATTCGCGGTGCACCAAAAAAAATGCCCAGGCCCGGATGGCATTCCATATGAATTCTACAAAAAGTACTTCAAATATATATCCCCACTACTGTTGGCCTCACTTAACCAGAGCCTTTTGGAAATGCGCCTCCTGCCAGGAGGACAAGAGGCCTTCACCGTCACACTCTTCAAGAAAGGGGACAAGCTAGACTTAGCCAACTGGCGCCTCATTACTTTAACTAACACGGATACAAAAATTTTAACAAAAATCATGGCTAACCATCTAGGGAATTTTAGCATCTGCCACCATCTCCCCAGAACAATTCAGTTTCATAAACAGAAGGTCGATTTGGGACAACGTGCACTCTGTGGCCGACGCGTTCCAGTCCACAGCCTCTGGGGAACTTGCATTCTTGGACCAACAGAAGGCCTCTGATTAGTAAACTGGGAATACCTCAGGGCCTGCCTCCATCAATTCTGCTTACCCCCTCGCTTCATCAACTGGGTGATGCTGCTCACGGAATCTGCAACAATGGCAGTACGTGGCCCTGGCTTCCTAAAGGAAGTAGTCCGCCCTCAAAGGGGCTTGCGACAAGGGGACCCCCTTAGCCCACTCTTATATAGCTTCGGCCTTGACCCACTACTTCAAAACGCGAATGCCCAACTCACTGGGGTCCATGTGCCAGGCCAAGCCCCATTCAAGATGATGGCGTTTAAGATGATTGTGTGGTTGGGGTGTCTAATAATCAAGACGCACGTGCACTTAAAGCTCTCATTTAGGAGTATTCCCAGGTAAGTAATGCTGCACTGAACGCTTCCAAAACCGAAATCATCCTCCTTGGTCGGTAACAAAACTGCTGGGCCCCTGCAACCAGATCCCAGCCCGGCCCATCTGCTCACACACGCCCTCGCCCTTCCAGCTCAACCCACACCGCCCCTCTGGTGCTCCCCTTCGTGCCAAGCCCCACCATAGGGCCGGTACGCCATCTGGGCATGTTGGTGGAGGCAGGCGGATATGCGTCAGTAGTAATGGAGAGCCATATTCTGGACAACGTGATGAAGCGAATCGCCTCTCTCAGAGCCCACCCCACATCACTTACTGGCAGGGTTGTTTAAGCCAGCTCTATGCTCCTCTCCAAAGTCTGGTTTGGATTCCACGCCATCCCCTTCTCCACAAGCTTCTTTAAATCCTTGCATGCCCTGCTGCAAGGATGGCTATGGTCAGGCCGCCCTCCACCAATATGGTTAGAAGTCATGTTTGGCCCTTATCAGCATGGTGGCATGGTCCTGCTCGACTTCAGAGCCCATGCTGCCAAGTTCCTGGGTACCTGGATAGCGGCCATCACCGCCCCTACACTCCCCTCCCACCACTGGTCCCGCGCAGCCAGCTCCAACTTCTCCCGCGCCTTGGGCCTCAACAATCCATCTAACCCCCACTCCCTGATGAGATACCTGGCTTCACACCCATCGGCCACAGGTCCTCACGATACTAAAACCCACTACAAACGAATCCTCCTCTCCATGCGGAGCACTGAGTGGAGAATTCATATTAGCATACATACAACCCAAAGAGGCCGCCCCTCACCTCAGTTCACAAAAGAGGTACAGGGGCTACCCATCCATGATGGCATGATCCCCACACGGCCCCATGTCCTATCCAGGATGGACTACCTGGACATGATGGACATCCCTTAATCCATTGAGACCCAAAAAAACTATCTGGAAATACGCACACCATCCCCTGTTGCAGCCTCAAATCTGTTCCCATGTGTGGCGCTGCCTGAGGTGGGTGTACCGCATAGCTGAGCACTCTAACGCTTTACACTCATCCTGCGTCATGTGTGGCCAGTATGGAACGCTGTTCCACCGCCTGGAGAAGTGTCCTACCTCAAAAGTGATATGGCGCGAAGTTCAACGTCTACTGGGCCAGAATTAAACACATCCCTAAAGTCTGTCAAGAGATATGTTTTCTTTATCAATGTCCTCCCCCTTCCACCCTCCCTCCGTGCTCTGGTGGTTGCAATCGCCATGTGGGCCATCCACACGATTGTCTTGGATGCCATCGCAGGCTCCATCCCCACCCTCCCCGAAGCTGTCCACAGATTCTGGTCTCATTTGGTGGACCACTTTCAAGCATGGATGTTTGGATACCTCCCACCGCGCCGCTGACAGCTGGTATCCTCCTGGTTCCCAGTTTTGTTAATCAAATCAGACCCCTTCCTCCACACGGTTTTTTGGGGGGACGGGCCCCCCGGCCCCCCCCCCCCCATAAGTGGCGTTCCCCGGGAAAAAAAATTTTTTTGGGGGCCCCCCCCCCTTTTTTTTTTTTAAAAAAAGGGGCCCCCTTTTGGGCCCCCCCCCCAAAAAAAAAAATTTTAAAAAAAAAAAATTTTTTCCGGGGGGGAAAAAAAAGTTTTAAAAAAAAAAGGGGGAATTTTCCCCCAAAAAAAAGGAAAAAATTTGGGGAAAAATTTTTTTCCCCCCCCAAAAGGTTTCCCCTTTTAAAATTTTTTCCGGCCCCCCCCTTTTAGGGCCCCCAAAAAGGGGGCCGGAAAAAGGGGGGGGAAAATTTTTTTTAAAAAGGGGGGAAAAAAAAAATTTTTTTAAAAAAATTTAAAAAAAAAAAATTAAATTTAAAAAAGTTTTTCCCCGGGAAAACCCCCCCCAAAAAAAAAACCCCGGGGGAAAAGGGGGGGTTTTTTGGCCCAAAAATTTTGGGGGTTTTTTTTTTTCCAAAAAAAACCCTTTTTGGGGGGGGGGTTTTTTTAACTTTTTTCCCCCCCCCCCTTTTTTAAAAAAAGGAAAAAAATTTTTTTTCCCAAAAATTTTAAATTTTAAAAAAAATTTTTTTTTGGGGGGGCCCCCTTTTAAAAAAACCCCCCCCCCTTTTTTTCCCCCCGGGGGGAAAAAAAATTAAGGGGGGAAAAAAAATTTTTTTTGGGCCCTTTAAAGGGGAAACCCCTTTTAAAATTTTTTTTCCCCCCAATTGGGGGGGCCCCGGGGGAAAAAAATTTAAAAAAAGGGGGCCTTTTTTCCCCCCCAAAAAGGGGGGGGAAAAAAAAAAGGGGAAAACCCCCGGGGGGGGTTTTTTTAAAAAAGTTAAGGGGAAAAATTTTTTAAAAAATTTTTTAAAAAAAAGGGGGTTTTTTGGGGGGGAAAATTAAGGGGGGGAAAAAAAACCCAAATTTTTAAAAACCCCTTTTTTGGGGGGGGTTTTTGGGGGAAATTTAAAAAAACCCGGGGGAAAAAAAAAAAATTTTTTTTTTTCCAAAAACCCCCCCAACCCGGGTTTTTTCAACGGGGGGGGGTTTTCCCCAAAAAATTTTTTTTGGGGGGGGGCCCCCCTTAAAATTTTTTAAAAAATTTTTTAAAAAAAAAAAGGGGGGGGGGGGAATTTTTTTTTTTTTTGGAAAAAAAATTTTTTCCCAAAACAAAAACCCTTTTTTTTTCCCCCGGGGGGTTTTTTCCCCCGGGTTTTGGGGAAAAAAAAAAATTTTTTGGGAAAAAAAAAGGATTTTAAAAAAAAACCGCCCCAAAAAAAAAAAAGGGGGCCCCCTTAAAAATTTTTTTTAAATTTAAAAAAACCTTAAAAATTTTAAAAGGGGGGCCCCGGGGGGGTTGGGCCCCCCCTTTTAAAGGGGGGAAAAAAAAACTTTTGGGGGGTTTTTTTTAAAAATTCCCGGTTTAAATTTTGGGGGTTTTTTTTTTGGGGGGGTTTTTTTTGGGTTTCCTTCTGGTCCCCAATGGCTAAGATTCAGGGCTTGGGCTTTTGATCCTCAATGGCCAGAACATAAGGTCTAGAAATAACTCCACGAGAAGCCCCAAGCTTGTGGAAGTCAGCGACATCAAGCATAGCCTCTTTTATATAATGAACGTTTTGGAAGTATTGTTTCACTGAAGTGATGTGCTTCTACAGAGAGGGGTGAGACGCCAACCCATTCAAGGTGACTGCAACAGCGTCGTCCAATAGCAACATCTTAGAGGTTTTCAGCATCTGTACTTCAATGTAGAACTGTTCTGCAAGGG
Source organism: Massospora cicadina (assembly GCA_022478985.1). Lineage (NCBI taxonomy): Eukaryota > Fungi > Entomophthoromycota > Entomophthoromycetes > Entomophthorales > Entomophthoraceae > Massospora > Massospora cicadina. The sequence goes on from JAKSZP010005664.1 coordinate 10,950, forward strand.
TGGCAACTGCCTACCTTTTCTTATGCTGATGAGCATGAAGTCTAGATTTTTCATGCTTAAGCTTTGTTTTGAGCCAAACTCATTAATGAGCGCCTCTTTAATCGCGGCCCAAGTGCTAAGGGCATCATATGGGGCACCATAACCTCTTGGGCCATGTGATTAAACAAAGAGAGAATATGATTGACCTTCTGGTATTAAGTCGCCCCTTCAATGGCTGATTTATAGATGTACAAAAACGAATAAATGCTACCCTCGCCAGGAATGAACTTGTATTTGAAAGCTGGTTTGGATGAGGAAAAGCCACCAGTGAGGGCATGGAACACCGGAGCATCTGTCTCGTGGTCACTGTATGAAAATCAAACTGCAGCAAAAGAGCGGTTTAGCTTATCAAGCTGGAATTGTATAGCATCATGCCTGGATTTCATGGAGGCTAAGGGCTTTTGTGATGAGGATTCACAAAAATTCATTATAGTTTCTATCGCCAGCTTGTGAGTTTCAAAGTGATCAACCCAGCTGTCAAGTGCCTTGACTTTGAAATGGAGCTTAGACGCAAGAGAGATTAGGTTCAGTTGGTCAACTTCCGCCACCCCCTCACGCTTTTTAAGCTCCTCTTTCATCTGCTAGACCCCTCATCGCCAGGTGGTGGGAGCCTTGGGAACGTACGTCTCTCTTAATTTGTTCATAGTTACGCTCAACATGCGTCAACTGTTTATACACATCCTTCAACAGTGCAAGCCCTTCTAGGGAGTTCTTGACACCTTAAGCTTCCTTCTCACATTTGCTGTCCCTTAGGGCTAAGTGCTTTATATTCTAGAGAGAATCTTTAAGTGATAACTCTTTTTCCAACTGTGCAACCTTGGCCTCTAAGGTGGGAGTAGGCTTAGAAGATTCTTGCAACAGATGCACTCAAGCTCTTCAACACGGGACAATATTGGACCAGTTGTTGCTCCACAGCAGTTACACGTTGTTCATCCCATGGTTGAGGGGTGGATGAGTGTGCTAAAAGGTCGCTGTGGGTTTGCTCTTCACGCTTTTCAAGTTTCTTGGCCAACGCCTCAAGTATAGAGCAGGTTCTAGTAGCAGACACATTTAATTCATTTTGGAAGAATTTAATAGCCTCTTATACATACTTCAATATGCCAGAGTCCATGGTGGTGAGCTGCACATGCTACTTAGTTGATGAATTTACAGTTCGCCTCCACACCCAATTTGGGCTTTTCCAAGATCTTAAGAGGTCAGATTCTACAAATTGTCATATTCTAATCTTTTGGCATCAATGTTTGCCAAGTGACGTTGCATCTCCTCATGGTGGACACCTAATAGGCTTCTCATGTGGAAAATAGCAGGATGGGCAAACTTGCGGACATAGGTGGTCAGGTTGGTAAGCTGACTATAGGTGTTTGGAAGAGTTCTAGTTTCATAAAGGTACATCAGACGATCCTCTACTGAAGAACCACTTATACGCGAAGCAATGTCTCCAGGGCTCAATATTTCATAAGTCAGGTCCCTCAATATCACAGTCTCTGCCAGGTATGGCGGTGGGACTCTGGTATAATAGTTCTCTCAAACTGTTCCACTTCATAAAGAGATGGTTGGGGGGCTATGCATACAGTCGTCTTCTACACCATCTCATTTCTCAACTATCCAGTGACGCTAGAAGTGGTAATGCCCTCCGCTTTGGTTATAGTTAAACTTGTGGTGTACAGGCTGCCCCTGTAAAGAGTACCACTTTGTTAATTTTTAAATTTTTAAATTTATTGCGGGGAAGGCCGACCATGGGATGGACACTTCCAAAATTGACTCGACTGAAACAAAACTTAGTAATAGGGGAGGCACCCCAGAGAAGCGAAGCTATCTCTTGTTGCCAGTGGGAACGCCACTTATGGGGAAGGGGAGGGAACGCGTGAAGGGGCTGTGCCACAATTAAACACGTGTGGAGGAAGGGGTCTTATTTGATGAACCAAACTGGGAACCAGGAGGATACCAGCTGTCAGCGGCGCGGTGGGAGGTATCCAAACATCCACACTTGGAAGTGGTCCACCAAATGAGACCGGAATCTGTGGAAAGCTTCTGGGAGGGTGGGGGTGGAGCCTGCGATGGCATCTAAGACAATCGTGTGGATGGTCCACATGGCGATTGCAACCACCAGAGCACGGAGGGAGGGTGGAAGGGGGAGTCCATTGATAAAGAAAACATATCTTTGACAGACTTTAGGGATGTGTTTAATTCTGGCCCAGTAGACGTTTAACTTCGCGCCATATCACTTTTGAGGTAGGACACTTCTCCAGGCGGTGGAACAGCGTTCCATACTGGCCACACACGACGAAGGATGAGTGTAAAGCGTTAGAGTGCTCAGCTATACGGTACACCCACCTCAGGCAGCGCCACACATGGGAGCGGACTTGGGGCTGCAACAGAGGATGGTGAGCATATTTCCAGATGGTTTTTTGGGTCTCAATGGAGTAAGGGATGTCCATTATGTCCAGGTAGTCCACCCTGGATATGACATGGGGCCTTATGGGGATCACGCCATTTTGGATGGGTAGCCCCTGTACCTCTTGTGTGAACTGAGGAGATGGGCGGCCTCTCTGGGCTGTATGTCCGCTGATATGAATTCTCCACAATGCGCTCCGCATAAAGAGGAAGATTTGTTTGTAGTGGGTTTTGGTGCCGTGAGGGCCTGTGGCCGATGGGTGTGAAGCGAGGTATTTCATCAGGGAGTGGGGGTTCGATAGGTTGTTGAGGCCCAAGGCTCAAGAGAAGTTGGAGCGGGCTGCTCGGGACCAGTGTTGGGAGGGGAGTGTAGGGGCGGCAATGGCCGCTATCCAGGTACCCAGGAACTTGGCAGCATGGGCTCTGAAGTCGAGCAGACCCATGCCACCATGGTGATGAGGGCCAAACATGACCTCTAGCCATACTGGTGGAGGTCGGCCTGACCAAAGCCATCCTTGCAGCAGGGCATACAAGGATTTGAAGAAGCTTGTGGAGAAGGGGATGGCGTGGGCTCCAAACCTGACTTTTGGAGAGGAGCATAGAGCTGGCTAAAACAACCCTGCCAGTAAGTGATGTGGGGTGGGCTCTGAGAGAGGCGATTCGCTTCATCACGTTGTCCAGAATATGGCTCTCCATTACTGCTGACGCATATCCGCCTGCCTCCACCCACATGCCCAGATGGCGTACCGGCCCTATGGTGGGGCTTGGCACGAAGGGGAGCACCAGAGGGGCGGTGTGGGTTGAGCTGGAAGGGCGAGGGCGTGTGTGAGCAGATGGGCCGGGCTGGGATCTGGTTGCAGGGGCCCAGCAGTTTTGTTACCGACCAAGGAGGATGATTTCGGTTTTGGAAGCGTTCAGTGCAGCATTACTTACCTGGGAATACTCCTGGATGAGAGCTTCAAGTGCATGTGCGTCTTGATTATTAGACACCCCAACCACACAATCATCTGCAAACGCCATCATCTTGACTGGGGCTTGGTCTGGCACATGGACCCCAGTGAGTTGGGCATTCGCGTTTTGAAGTAGTGGGTCAAGGCTGAAGTTGTATAAGAGTGGGCTCAGGGGGTCCCCTTGTCGCAAGCCCCTTTGAAGGCGGACTAATTCTGTTAGGAAGCCAGGGCCACGTACCGCCATCGTTGAAGATTCTGTGAGCAGCATCACCCAGTTGATGAAGCGAGGGGGTAGGCAGAATTGATGGAAGCAGGCCCTGAGGTATTCCCAGTTTACTCTATCATAGGTTTTCTGTTGGTCCAAGAATACAAGTGCCCCAGAGGCTGTGGTCTGACATGCATTAGCCACAGAGTGCACGTTATCCCAAATCGACCTTCTGGGTATGAAGCCAAATTGTTCTGGGGAGATGGTGGCAGATGCTATAATCCCTAAACAGCTAGCCATGATTTTTGTTATCATTTTAGTATCCGTGTTGGTTAAAGAAATGGGGTGCCAGTTGGCTAAGTATAGCTTATCCTCTTTCTTGAAGAGTGTGACAGTGAAGGCCTCTTGTCCTCCTGGCAGGAGACGCGTTTCCAAAAGGCTCTGGTTAAGTGAAGCAAGAAGTAGTGGGGATATATATTTGAAGTATTTTTTGTAGAATTCATATGGAATGCCATCCGGGCCTGGGCATTTTCAGTTTGGTACACCGCGGATGGCTGTCCATAATTTGTTCAGAGTAATTAAATTCATTATTTCTGGGTAATGAGAAATGGTGCAGATGTGGGCTTGGCAGAGAAATTCTGCCACTTTGGCCAGCTGAATTGGATCAGATAGGTATAACTCATATTAATACTTCTGTGTTTCAATTGCCACTTTGGCTGGTGTATCCACGATGGAATCGTCCAATTTTTGCACCTGTGTGCAAGCCACACTCTTGCGTGGTGCATAATTTTTTTAAAAGAAATATGCGGTGCACTTGTCGCCCTTTGTGATGCATTTGGCCCTGTACTGAACACAAACCCAATGATTGTGTTACCTTTTAAGCGCGTTGAGGTGGGCGGCTGCCTCTGCCCACTTCTGGCCCCATGCAGGGCTGTATCCCTTAGTGGGGATATTGGACTCCAGGTGTGCTAATTCTTCCAGAGCGTGATATGACCGCTGATGTGGCTCATGAGCATCTGGAGGAGAGGTGGCGAGAGTGGCGGATGGTATCCTCTTTGAAGGTTGCCCATGTGGAATTGGGGTCTGCGCAAAATGGTATTACAAACTCTTTTGCCAAAGTTGCTGATTCCACCCAAGTGGAAAATCTTGGCAACGCGAGTTTGGGGGGGCGGAGTTTGCACCAATGTGGGGCCCTAGCCACTGTGGTGGGTAGGTGGTAGGTTACTAAGACAAGTCAGTGGTCAGAGAATTCCATGTTTGTTGTTTTGAAGTGGGAAATGTGGGGTTGGAATTTCGCCGGCATAAGGATAAGGTCAACGCGGGTCATAGACCTTAATTGGCCGTTGTGGACGTGGGGGCATGTTATGTTTTTGAGCAGCGGGGCATGCCATGGCAGCGCATCCATTAACCTGAGGGTGGCCTTTAGAATGTACAGTTCTACGTGACCCTGGGGGTGTGGGTTGAGGAAGGCCACCAGTCCGTTGGTGTATTTAGCCAACAGTTCATGTCGCTGACTACAAATGGTCTGGGGGTAGTGGGAGGGATTTGACTGATGAGAAAAATTCCTGACACTCGTGTGCACCATTTGGGGAATAGATGTTGACAATAGTGTGTGCCACGTTGGCCCACAAGAAGGTGACTACAAGGACTCAGCCATTTAGGAATGTGTCTGACAATAAAAATTAGAAGAGATTGTTTCTCCAAACTAGCACCCCACAATGCTCTGACCAAAAGGATAGGGATGGTAGGAGCATGGCTTTCTAAGCCTCCTCGGAACCTCGTGGACAGTGGGGCTCCTGTATGGCCAGGATATCCACGGGTAAATTTTTTTTAAAAATTCAGTTTCCTAGCCTGGGATGGCGAGGCTTTGAGTCTGGTGATATTCAACATCCCTAAAGTGAAGGTCTCCCCCATCAGACCTCTGGTGTGAGGGGTGGGCACCTGGGCCCACTAGCCTCCTCTTGATCCCCACAGGCCTTCACGGCAGTGTGGGTGTTTGCAGCAATGCTATTGGTATTCTTGTTGATTTTAGCAGAGAGGTTTGCGTTGGCTTTTGCCTTCGCTTTTTGTTTCCCTGATGTCGGATGAATTTTTTGTGGCGCGGATGTGGGTGATTGTGGTGCATCAACGTTCTGGTCAAAGAAAAAAAAATTTCTGGTAGGATTTTCCCCAAGTCGGTTTCAACTGGGGCTTGGTTGCAATGATTAGGTGAGATCAAATCCCCCATTGGATCCTCAGATTGGGTGGCCCAATCAATATGGGCTTCCCCATCTGATTGGATGATGGATTCCCAATTTGCTTTCGCCGTGAAGGTTTCAATGTCCTCCTGGCATTGGGAGTGTGGGATAGCAGTGGTGACTTTGGCCGCTTCCTTGGCCACGGCCCTGCAGGCCTGCCTGGCCTTCTTCCACTCTTGTGGGGAAATAGGTTTTACCAGTAGGTAGCAGCCTTGTGCTCCCCACGGGAAAGCCTCTTTGGTGCTTACAGTTGGTTCATAAGGCGCCTCTCCGTTGGCCATGGCTGCTGAGGGGTGCTCTTGGAATGTGACGCCCTCTTTGATGGGGCACACATGTGCCTTATGGCTGAATGCGTCACAGTGGGTGCAGATGGGGGGCGTGATGTCCACAGTTACCCGAAAAGGGTGGGTGGAATGCCCTTTGATATTTATAAAGGTGGAGTGTGGCATCTGGGTTAGGTCCTTTGTGATCTCCTCAGTAGGGGTCAGAACTGCAATGGCTTTGCCGGTGCACAGGTGTGGCATCAGCATGAAGTGTTGCATCTCGAAAGATTGTATTTCACCATAGATGATGAGACCATCTTTCAGGTGTTGTTCCAAAATGTCACGTTTTACCATAGTTGGCAAAAAGTCAAATGTGAGGAAAATTTGGTTTGATTTTGTCCATCTGATGCATTTTGTTTTGATAACCTGTTGCCCTTTGGGGAGATTGACCACTACATGCACTGCAGCAGCCTCATCTGCTGCTTCTTTGTTTTCAAAACCTAGGTCCAGCCAACTGCATGACATGGAGTGAGGTGCGACGTACACCATGGTCAGGAAAAAAATTGTGCACATCTCCACAAAATTTTTCCCATAAAGCCATTTGTTGGATGTCCAGAAACACGTGGACTCCATATTCCACCAACAAAAGTGGCTGGGAGTGAGGCGTGTTGATATACTGGTTGCATCATCCTTGCCATGCGAGAATTTCTGGGGAAATAGTGAATGCCATTTTTTTAAAATTTTTGTCTATTCCACCAGTTTCTCTGAGACATTTTTGAACGTTGGAGGCCGCGGGCCTTCCACCTGCTCCTCATACTTTACTTTCCCAACTGCTCCCTGACATGGGCGCAGGCTAATCTCCTCTGTGAGATTATCAAACTAGATTCAGACTTGAATTGAATAGCTTGCAAAAGTGATTGCAACGAGAGTGAAAAGTTTTTAGTACCACTTTGTTGAATTCTGTTAGATAGTGCTCGCAGAAGCCAATTTCTAGCAGGATTTCAATAACAAATTGATTTGTTTATTTTTCCAAACTATTTGGCACATCTACAATGTATAAAATCTTAAAAATTTTAAATTTTACCAATGTTGTAATTTTGAATGGTATCACTAGGATCCATTGGGCTATTTGCACAGGTCGAGCCCTCTGAGCAACGGATGGACAATGTGGAGATTGTCAGTCCTTCATACACACTAGAAATATATTCAATTATAGGAGCAATTGCCCCAACCAATTCTTTTTAATTATTTTTATATATACAGCATCCTTGATGTTTCATCTCATCTGCCTATTAAAAAACCTACATCTCTCAATCGACTATTTCGCTTATATACATCAGCTGCAGGCGATACTACTTCTCATTGCTTAGGTTATTCTATTCCGCTGATTTCCTCAAATTTTGACTTATTATTCTTAATCTGCTGTCACCCTATTTGTAGGTGATTTACTTCATATTCTCAAACATCAACATCGCCATATCGCCTTATCACCTAATATAGAGGCGAACCAATAAACTCATTATTTCTGATAAAACTCATTATATCCTAATATTGCCTCATCTCAAGGCAATAGAATATTTGTAACTGATGCTGTGTTTAGTAGTTTCCGCCCGGATGTCCCAAGACTATCGTCCAGTCATATCAAAATCATGACATTACCCCCTCCTTGACTGGACAATAGGATCCTATTGTTTATAAGGCCTGAGAAACTTTGCGTGTACTTGATTAATGACCCATCCACTGATAGGATTCTTAATAAATATGTCAACTCCAGTCTTCTCTATTATTTCAAATGGACCTATCCAAATATGGGAAAGTTTATGCATCTGGCCAAATCCATGCTGATCATGAAAAAGAACCATATCACCTTCCTTGAATGACACCAATCCACTACAGCATGTCTGATCAGCTGCCTGATTCTTAATCTTCTTAGCTAAACTGAAGGAATATGCTTCAGTTTCTAGCTTGATCAGAATGTTCACGAGGTTAGTCAAGTAGCAGTGATGTTATAATCTGCCAGTGTCTTCTACACACGCATAAAGCAACGCCAGAAGAGCTGGGTGTCAGCCATATAATAATTGGAATGGACTCTTTTTCGTGATGGAGTGGCAACTAATATTATATGTGATCACGGCATTGGAAAGGAGGGAGCTCCAATCAGAAGGGCGATCCGCTACCAATTTTTGGAGTATTTTCATCAGAGTTTAATTCACTTGTTCAACCATTCCATTGGACTCAGGGTGGTATGGGGTCATCAGAACTTTGTGGATCCCCATAAACTCATTCAATTTAGGAAGTATGTGCAAGGTGAAGTTAGTGCCATTATCAGTGAGAATAAACTGAGGGCAACCGTGTCACTGAATGATGCATTCTAGCACGAATTTAGCTACCATAATGGCCCCCAGATCTCATATTGCCCTTACTTTGACCCACTGGGTCAAGTGATCGATTGCCACAAGAATGTACTTACAACGGTTGGCTCCTGTCATCAAGGGCCCAATGACATCGAGGGAGAAAGTATTAAGCAAAATGTGGTTTTACTAACCAACAGGACGTTGTATGATGGAATAGCTTCTCCACTTAGTACTGATAGCAACAGGAAATAGTTTTGAGCACATCAAAAACTCATACTTTCCCAATAGTACTGTGGGCGTAACAACTCCATAGTCTTACACATGCCACCATGCCCAACCACCCTGTGAGTACTCATATTGATTCCTGGCCATGCGGAGGGCCGCAGAAAATTCACTGTAAAACTGCCAATTCATTTATACAATTCTCCATTCCATTGGAAGGTATTTGAGCACAAATTATTTAACATTTTGATTACTTGAGGTGGTTCATCGTTGTATCTTCCGCTGAGCATCTTAATGTATATCATATCGCTAAGGTCTGCTGTCACCATAATAGGCAGTAACTAGGATAAACAGTTCGCGTTCTGATGCTTCACTCCCAGTCAATAGAGAATCTCAAAATTGTAAGCCTGTAACTTGAGAGCCCATCGAGCCAATTGACCTTCTGATTCTTTGATTTTTGCAACCAGCATAATGATGCGTGATCAGTTATGACTTTAAACTTTACCCCAAGCAGATAGACTCTGAATTGTTTATATGTGTAGGTTACTGCTAAGCACTCCCACCCAGTCACAGTATAGTTACGCTCATGACAGTTCAGACTACAACTACAGAGTGCAACAGGATGTTCTTCTCTCTCATCATCTTTCTGAGAAAGTACTGCCCCAACAGCAGAAAGGGACGCATCCATCTGAACAATAAATTCCATATCGAAGTTTGGGTATTGCAGCACTGGTGCGCTGCTCAATGCCATATGAAGTTCATTAAAAGAGGATTGATGACATTCCATCCACTTAAACACAGTGTCTTTTTTTAACAACTTGAATAGCGGGCCCCCAATACAGCTAAAAGTAGGGATAAAACGTCGATAGTAACTGACCATCCCCACAAATACCTATTTATCACGCTTTATTATTAGGTTTAGCCATTTTGCTAATGACCTCCACCTTAGATGGTTGCAGCTGAAACCCAGTTGCGTCTACCACAAAACCCAGATATTCTAGCTGGTCTTTGAAAAAGTTGCACTTTTGAGGTTTAATTTTTATGTTTGCCTCAGCCAGCTGATGGAATACTGCTTCTAGGTGGTCTAGGTGCTCCGAAAAGGTTCGCAAGAAAACGTTAATATCATTAAGGTATACTAGAATGCATGACAGTTTCAGGTCGCCAAGAATAGTGTCCATGGCCCACTGAAAGGTAGCAGGAACATTACACAGTCCTTGAGGCATCTGTGTCAGTTGAAAAAGGCCTTTAGAGGTGATCACAGCGCATTTTTCCTGTTCTGCCAAGGGTAACTCTATTTGCCAGTAGCCTAATATTAAATCCATCGCAGAAAAGTAATGGGCACCCCTAATCGGTACAGAGTGTCATCAATTCATGGCAAGGGGTATGATTCCTTTTTTAGTAATACTGTTGAGTTTCCAATAGTCTATTACTACCCGGTTGGTGCCATCATTCTTTTTTACTATCATAACAGGTGAAGCCCATGGGCTCTTGGATGGCTCAATTATCCCTTGTTGTAATAACTTGTCAATTTCTTCAGTAACCATAACTTCCGCTGCCCGAGAGCAGCAGATCTTCTGAGACCTTATAGGAAGATGATCACTTGTGTCCAATTGATGGACCAACCCCCAAGCACAACCTAAAACGTGATTGTCAACAGCAAAAGTCCCCTTATATTTCTGAAATAAAGCCATTGCTTGATCTTTTTGTTTATCCATTAATCCTATTAAATTACTCCGCGGTACCACCATTAGTACATTGACTAATGGTTCAAGCGGTAGCTTTAAATTCATCTAATGATCTGAAATCATGAACCTGGCAGACCTCATCTATGGGAATCAGATGTAGATATGCTATAGTTTGGTGGTGGCAGATTTGCACTGGTTCACTCTGTAGGTTTGCTAACGGAACTTTTATCTCCCCATGTCCCAGAAGTATTATTCCTAGAGCCACATGCAGCTCAAACCATGTTTGATGATAGAGCCCAATAACTTCCCCATATAACCCACTCAGCACTTCTACCTCTAACTCAGTATTCATTAAGACTTGATGGCTGGAAGGGATGGATATGGGCCCTGCCGCTTGAAGAGGTATCCCTTAGTATTCTTAAATCTGCTGAGGAAGGGCCCAAGTTTTGCGCTTCAGTCAATGGTAGCAAACAGGCCATATCCCATCACTGTAGGCGAGGTTGATATGACTAGTATGTACCAGATCCTTTGGTATTCCCCTAGTAGTAAAGTATATTGGGATCCGCTGACCCAAGATGTCAAGGGTCTCCTCCATCATATCAATAATAGCCCTAAAATGTCATAGAAAAGTAGTCCCGATTAATATGTCATAGTGTTCATTTGGTAACATAATCGCCGGAGCCACAATGAAAATGGACCTGAATCACAGAGGCAGTGCACTATAAGCTCCCTCAGAGACAGTGCTTACAGCTCCAGCAGATTCATAAACCATGTGATGGTCTACATTAGGGTTCAGCGTTAATTTTTGCATTAACTTAGTGGAAACTATATTGAGTGGAGCACCAGTATCAATTATAGCGCGAACTCTACTTTTCACTACAAAAATATCACAGTATGTACACTCAGAATAAGAAAAATATTGGCTGTTTAATATGTGAACATTTATGGGCTCTCTTTTCCCAAAAAAATTCTTTATCCCCTCTCTGACTTGGGGGTATTCTCTGACAATGGCATCTACCAGAAGGGTGACATTTACTCCTTTCAGAGTTGGCACATCCGCTGCAGGATCAAGTTGATCTGAGAATGCTTGATCAAGTATCTGACAGGCATAAGGCTTCAGTTGTTTGAAGGATTTTTCTTCTGCCGCCATCTTAGCTTGAGCTCAGGTTACTACATTTACTCCTCCACCTGGCTGTTGGTATAGAATTCCATCATTATACTGAGGAATTTCCGCAGGGTATACTACTATTGATTTGGGGACGTGTTGAGTGGGTATCGTGGAGGTAGAGGGTCCCATCTCTACTTCACTGCATCTTTTCCCTGATAGTATTGGTCTTGTTGGACATAATTCACGCGACAATTGTGACAGAACTTTGCCAAATGACCAAGGCGACCGCATTTTTAGCAGTTAACCCCATAAGAACTATGTCTTGAGTTATCATAAGCAGGTCCAGATCAGAAGGTTTGGGGTCGTTTAGTATACACAACTCCTGGTCAGTACATCAGTTGTTGACAGTTGATGTAATTGTGTCCAAGTCGATAAGTGGGTTGCTAACAGTTGTCATGGCCAGCCCATTGATGCTGATCGTACTGTTGATTATAGTTCAGATGAGGATGAGGAGCAGAGTTATAGTAAGGCCAAGGATTACTAAACAAAGCTGGAGGCGACCAATAATATTATCCGGAATAAGAAGGTGTTGGGCAGCAGTAGTTTTATGATACTAATTTGGTGGCGAAAAGTTAAGGGATACCTGTCGTAGAAACTGTACAATTTTAAGAAGAGGTATGTCGTCATCTAGAAGCGGTGAAATAACATTAGAAAGTTCACAATATAGCTTCACCGCAGCAGTCATGGCAATATACACGTTGGCTTCTGCTAAGTACCCAGCTCCAATCAGTACATGGGCTTCTGTGGTAAAATGATCATCGAACTTGATGAGAGTCTCATTTTGATGGAACCCAATTGTTATAGATTCTGCTTTTTGCTGTGATATTTTTGAGTTTCCTCCAAACAAGTGGAGCACGGTGTCTTTTAAATCCTTATAGGAGATGGAACTATTGGGAGAAAACAGGTGACCTGATTGGCGCTTCCTACATCTAGGGTAGATATTAGCAGCTTAGCCTTTTGTTTATCAGAGGCTTCTACCGCGGTGAACTCAAATCGTTTAAAGAACCCATGGATGTTTCTATTGTGGTCAAATGGGGGTATCTTTTCATTATCAATTTCCTCTTTTTGTTTGCGGTTGTTAGGTCCACACTTAGGAACAGAATGAGACCCAAAAGTGGACTCATGAGGAGGAGCAGGATTAGCGGAAGTGGAAATATCAGATGCTTTGGGAGTAGCATGACCATCAGTTGTAGGCGGTACAGCCATTACTGGAGGTAAGTGGTGTTCCGACCCATGTGAATATCCAGTGCTATTATCATGGAAGTCGTAGCTATGATCAGCACTGTTTTCTCCTACATAAGATACTTCTTCTTGATAGTCATCATTCTCCCAGTGTGAAAACTGAGAAGAAGTAGAGAATCTTTGTTCTTCATATTACAACCGCTGTGTGGCATCATTTAGTCATTCAGTCAGTTCTTCGTTTTGTTGTCCCAAGATTCTTATTTGACTAAATGTACTATCAAGTTGATGCATGACCGCGTTATGTTCTTGAAGGAGTTTAGCTTGGTTTTTGATTACCGCATCCAAGGTAACTTTGATTTCCTCATATGAAGTGGATATGGAGTTTCAAGAGGACTCCCCAATGACATGACTTAGGTAAGGCATAATTGTCAACTGGAGTTCTGGAGTGTTGGGTGTTTGATCAATGGGCCCCCTGTAGTGAGCACCACTGTTGTAATTTTGAATGGTATCGCTAGGATCCGTTGGGCTATTTGCACAGGTCAAGCCCTCTGAGCAACAGATGGACAATGTGGAGATTGTCGGTCCTTCAGACATACTTAAAATATATTAAAAATAGGAGCAATTGCCCCAACCAATTCTTTTTATTTAATTATATATATACAGCATCCTCAATGTTTCATCTCGTCTGCCTATTAAAAAACCTACCTCTCTCAATCGCCTATTTTGCTTATATACATCAGCTGCAGGTGATACTACTTCTCATTGCTTGGGTTATTCTATTCCGCCAATTTCCTCAAATTTTGGCTTATTATTCTTAATCCGCTGTCACCCTATTTGTAGGCAATTTACTTCATATTCTCAATCATCAATATTGCCTTATCACCTTATCGCCTAATATAGAGGTGAACCAATAAACTCATTATGTCTGATAAAACTCGTTATATCCTAATATTGCCCCATCTCAAGGCAATTGAATATTCGTAACTGATGGTGTGTTTGGCAGTTTCCACCCGGATGTCCCAAGACTATTGTCCAGTCATATCAAAATCGCGACAACCAAGTAGAAGCTTGGTTGTGATAAACGATACTTTATTTTGATGCCTTCCCCTAATTTAGGGCCGTCAAATTCTAATAGTGAGATAGATAATAAATTCATCATAAGCGGGGTATTGAGGCTTAGATGAGAGGGCGAACTGACCTATCATAATGAAGGAAAATCTTCTCACCTCGTTTGGCCTTATCATAATATGATTGGTAACCATAGGTAGGGTAAAACCATGGGGGAAGATTTAATATTTTGTACCCTATTATTCTTATTGAAATTAATCTCATCGCAGCTGATCTCCATCTACTTTTGATTTTGATTGGTGGGTAAAATTTCTCTACCCTTTGCAACCCCCAAGCCTATAAAAGGGGGTAATTTTTTCATAGGAAAAAGCATTGAATTAGTGCTAGTGCTTGGGGGATCCTCCAACTCAGGTGAGGTATTCCTCCAATGGTTGAGAGTGACAAGGGCAGCTCAATATGTCCTATTCCATATGAAGGTAAAGGAGTAAAATGATTACTCTGAGTTGAAGCATTCCGCTGAGAGAGAGGCGGATTTGGATTATTAAATATGAACTATTGTTGCCTAGTACATTCTTCTTCACGAAGCTGCAATGGCAATTGTCTAACAGTTTGATCAGGAATGGCAGATTTACATCTGACATGCTATGTCATTTTAGTAATTCAAGGTCTCACAATTTTGGCCTGAAAAAAGCGCCTTCAGTATTCAGCGCCGCGTTGATGGCGTTTTAGGGGATATCAGGTTTTCAAGCACAGTTTCCTATGTAGAAATATATCTGGATTCACTCCCCCAATGCAGAATAGCATGCCAAGGATTTGGTGACTGCGGATGCAGCTCTTCACAAGGCTGTATTGGTTGTAAAGCTGTCTAAGTGTGAGTTTTACAAATATGAAGTGCAGTTCCTTAAAAACTGGTGCCAAAATATAGTCATTCTATTGCTCCTTAAGAACTAGAGGCCATTCACTCTTGGTCTACTCCTGAGATGCAGAATCAAATGTATAGCTTTCTGCTGTCTGTTACCTTTTTATTGGAGTTCTCACCGGCTATCTCTTAGTTAGCAGGCCCTAACACCTCCTCACAGGTAAGAATGTTCCTTACATTTATACCTCAGAGTGCCAATATGTTTTTGATCCAACAACTAAGACTTACTAAAACTCCTGTTTTGTGGCATATTGGTTAGTAAAACTTTTTATAGTGGCTTGAGATGCCTTAGGCACAGATTTATTACCGTTATATTGCAAAAAGATGAGGGACAAAAACATTTAATAGCTTATTTTTAATGAAGCTTAGCGTAAATGAGTGCTCTTGAGCTATATATAATTAAGAGCTAGTTTGATCATGTAGTAGTTTGATTCCTTATTGGTACCTCTTACAAGGTGCTAAACATCCAGTGATTGTTTATACTGATCATAATTCTCTTAATACTATCACAAACCCCAAAGGTTATCTCAAGGCAAACCAGAACACACCGTGACATTCTAAACATCAATTTCAAGCATTAGTTTGTCAAGGGGCTACCCATATTCTCCCAGATAACCTGAGCAATCCCCTAATGGGTATTCGTTCTGAATAATGACTCTGGTTTAACAAAAGTAATGACTCCTGAACTAACCATGACCCTAACACCTTCAGTCATTGCCATGGTGGCTTCCACCATCCTGCTGCAGCTGGTTTGACCAACCATCAGCAAATGCAATATTCAATTTATTCAAGGTACGCCAACCAGGGGATGGACAGTACCGATCACAACACTCAAAACGGCAAAACAAACTACAAACCAGGTGGGAAGCAGAAACTGCTTAACCCACCATGGCAGAGGGTGAGGAGGGGTCAGGGGTTGGTTTTCAGTAAGACCCACCTTGATCAAGGAGTGTTGGTTACAGTACCAGATCAGAGCAGAGAGCCAGGGCGTTGGGGCATCTGCATAGTGGGGGCTGAGGTCAGCGTAGTAGGAGTTTTCCACTTCTGCATCAAGATAATGATGGGAAAGTGTTTCAACAAAAGCTGCGAGGAGAACTTCAGGAAGGTGGGTGAAAAGGGAGATACCGTGGCGGGTGATTTTGGCTGAGGGGTTGAATGAAGCAAGCGTTGCGACATTCATAACAGCGATTTCAGCATCATCAAATAGTTTTGAGATGTCACTGCAGGGAGATTCAGGGAAGTCGGGGGGAAGAAGATGGTGGGCAGGCCATGCTAGAGCTGAGCCACTGACTGGGCCACCGCGGTGCGTAGTTTTGGGCAATGAGGAGAGGCAACCGCAGCTAAGGCGAGCTGGTGGTCACTTTGGAAGGGGGCTGTATTGGGTAGAGGAGCAAAATGGCGAGGGGTAGGGGTTTCATCGAAGTTGGAAAGAAAAATTCTGCCTGACCATATTCGCCATGGCAGAGAGGTTGACCTGTATGCTTACTAATGAGGACATTACATGATTCGTCAGTTTCAGCCAAAAGATCCCATGGATTTTGGTTCACTGGAATAATGGCGTTTAAATTTGAGTGGGTAGGATTGAGCAAATGGGCAGCTGCTTGGGTGCGAATGTTGGTCCAAGCATTGCTCTGATTGGCTGGCGTAGATTTAGGTGGGAGAGTTAGGATGGAGGTTTTGGGTGGGGCTGATTTTCCATGTGGGCCCACTGAACGAGATTGAGGGTGGGAGGGGGCAGCAAAGCGCCCCATACTGAACCTCCAGAGGGGGCTCAGAAGCTGCAGCAGCGGATTTGGCCTTAGAGCACGCTCGTTTTGCATGGTTGAGGCCAAAGAAGAGGGAACAAATCTGCCTACCATTATCGACCTGAGCCCAAAAGAAATGATCAGGCGCTGCAGCCACACTAGCGCGGGGTGGGATTTGTTGGGCTATGGTAGGGTGGTGTGGTATGATGGTGGCTGTTGCACGAGGAGCAGCAAGGCGTTCTGCACCAGATGGAATGGCAAAGATGAGGTTGGCCTGAGTGCCATAAGCCATGAGCCCCGCGACCAACTGGTCATACAAAACCTGGGGCGGAAGGTGGGATGGGAGATTTGCAAAGGATACCACTAGCGTGGTGTCTGAAGGGAGGCGAGTACGGGTTGTGGGAATGGGGTTTTTTTTATAAATTAGAGGAGTTTGTGCTGCCGCTTCAGCATCCTCCTCAGATTGGAACTCAACGTCAAAGTAGCCCCCTTAAAAGGGCGGAAGTCTATAAAGCCAGTTGGTGCAAAGGCTGTAGTGGATAGGTCAATAATTGCCTTATTGGCATATGGGAATAAACGCCCATAGTCCACTCTGAGGCAATAGCGAATAGCAGAGCGAGGGAGGGCGAGAGGCTGGGGGCGAGAAGGGTGAACGCGCGCCAGGTGGAGCGCTAAGTCCCATGGGGGGACAAAATGGTTGGAAGCAGTGGGCGGGCTGTTTGAGCCTGTCCAAACGCGCTTGCCTGCAGGGCGGAAAACGCTAGGTGGGGGTTCACTGCTGCCCCACACTGGGGTGGCAGGCGGCAGAGCCAAGGACATCAAAGAATAGGTTTGGGCAGATGGCTGTGGATAAATAAATTTAAATTTAAAATCGCTCAAAAGTGACTTTGAGCGGTTAAAGAGAGTAGCAAATGCAATATTTAGCTAAAATCTATACTTCATAATACTTATGAGGAGGAATCAATGCCATTAGAATTTATTGTACTTAGGCATTGATTTCACTAAGGATTCGCCAAATTTGTATTAAATTGCTTTTCGTGATTCTTCCTTGGCACCGTGGATCTACTGCTTGTTTTTTCAAATCCCATAACCCCCCAATGCAACTCTATCTCCTTGATCTAGTACTTATGTTGGCTTTTGGCCTCAGCAGATTAGATCTGCTCCCGCTACCTCTACCATTATCCTCAATATGGTCCCTTTGCATTAGCGTAAAATATTTAACAGGAAGATTTATGTTTATGGCCTTTCGTCAGAGTCTCCTTGCAGTTGGTTGATCATGACTAATTTGGGAATACCAGGAGCTTTAGTTATTCATTTCCAAACCCCTAATTAAGTAATTACCCATCTAGCTACTATTGTTGATTGCAGTTTAGTATATGGAAAAGCACCAATAGGAACACTGATGGAAAGAGAATATCTTGACAGAATCTCAAAAGTACCAATTCATTTTTCCCTATATCTTCTAATGCAAGATTCAGCGAAAACTGACCATTCCTGCAAGCCCTGAAGCCAGTGTCAGTATTTGTTAAACCCTTTACTTCTATTTATCTTATAAATAGAGATCTCCTTTATTGTACAAGTTGTCTCTTTTTATTTAGGATTGACAAGGTCGCTGTCCTCTTACAGCGTCTTGTAAGTTTATTGGTAAATACCTGTGCACTAAGATTTGAAGCCTTAGCACCAACTTCCTCATTGAGATGCTCACTACAGGGGTACATTTTGTTCATATGACTAGTTTTCAAATATAAATCTGGAGGGGAATCAGTTCGTCATTGGCCTTGAGGCAAAGTATTTGTATGAGCCCATAGATGAAGACAATCCAGTTATAGACCATTTCAAAGTGAGCGGCTCTGATTGTGAAAGGATGGAGGCATATAAGGCAGATCTTCCCTTTTCTGGTGCGCTTGAACCTCATGCATTGGTTTAAGTAACAAATGTTCCCCAGGCTTAAATACAGGTAGTCTTTGAATGTCTACTTCATGGCTACCACTTAATGCTAAAGATGTAAATGAGGGACAGCTGGCTATTTTTGAAATTATAAGCATCAAGAGTCTTTGTATGACAACTATCATATTTCCATTAATTGGCCATAAGCGAAATGGTTAGCTGACTTGCCACCCAGGATCAGCTGGTTGACTTATAGCTCAATATGTACATTCCTTGATCTGACAAGTACATCAAATCATTTCTTATCAGCACATTTATGTTAGAGGACTCGTTACATTAATGGAGGCCCAACAAAGGGATAATTCTCTCCTGTTGGGCCACTTGAAAAGCGTTTTAGACTTTTGGGCTTTTTGCTGGCTAATAAGAAGTATATGCAAGAAGCTTATCATAGGGTGGAAGGGCTTGCTGCCTTTTAATATACAGACTTGTTTGGCATTATTAGAGACCTTATGAACCATTGTGGGGTAACCCCTCAATGGGTTGCTGATATCACCCACCATTTTACGCAGGTAGAGGACTATCTGAAATTGGAGATTGAGCAACATACCAAGCTGAAATGGATGATTGTGAGGCTCTGCAGGCGAAATCAGATGCGATTTTTCAGACATAAGATGTGTCAAGGATCCATGTGGAGTGATTATAGGGCACATTATAAGAGTAAGACCAGTTGGCAAAAAATTAGCCACATATGGGCTTTCCTATCATCTCCATCTCGACACCCTAGATATGGATATGGACAGAGCAATTAGCTCCAAGACTGATCTGCATCAGATCGTTGACTCCTTATGATTAGACCTGAGAACTCAAGGACAGAAGGTGAAAGCCTTGTGAACAGAGAGTCTAGATATGAAAGTGGACCTCTTGGCCACTATTCAGAAAATTTTCTCATGTTAAGAATGTGATTCTAGCGGAATGATATCAGCTGTCTAGTTTTATGGATCAGTTCAAAATTAATAACAGCAGTGGCCTTTATAAAGTTCTGCCAGTAGGGTCCTAGCAGCCCGTCTGTGGATTTATACATCATTGATTGAAAAAATCCCAATGGAACATGAAGATGAAAATGAAGAGGTGTTGATTACAAGGGAGGTACCTCCTTTTCTATCTCAGGGCCTGGTCCTAAAGAGTTAGTTTAATGGATAATCAATGACTCCTACAGAAGAGCATATCAAGTCTATCATTTGTGAAACTCCTTCGCCTCAATGCAACAGATGACTGCTATCTCAGCTCAAGTAACTGCGGCGCCCTCCACAAGTTTTGTCCATCTGCTTCTTGCTGAGTCACTCCTTCTGTATAGTTACCCAAACATTATGAGAGTGATACACTAGCCCTTCATCCCTATGGTTATAGGCCTTGACTGTACATTAATTTGATTAATTTGCCAAAATATTTTAGGCATGAAAATGTATACAACTTTATCAGCCTCTTCGAGAATAGTATGGCTGAGCCCTATAGAATGCTAAGTTAGCTACAGTCTTGAATTTTTTAAAGTTGAAAGCCAAGTGTTGATCATGCCTAAATTGCAGAGGATGGGTTTAATTACCTCAATTATAAAGTAATGCTGATCTAAGAGTTCACCAGAGCTAAGCAGATGACTACTTGGAGAAAAAAAATCTCAATAACTGTTTCACTAAAGATGGAACTATGCAAGCCTTTGCAGAATGATTTCATATGGAAGCTCAAACGTTATTTAAAGCTTATATTATCAATGATTTCGATGCTTAGATCCTCCTCTGTCATGCTTGTGAGCCTTACCGGAATTTGTATAGAGTTATGATTCCTGTCCTAAATGAGGATAACAATCTCACGCATATAATAATTATCTTTGACGATGCTCAATCTCTTTTGGAATCCCCAACTTAATGTTTCCTGAAGCTTACATACGATGGCCTTGAGCCCCCTCCCTATAATGATCTACCTCCTCAATATGGCCCTCATGTTGGAAGATCAGAGAGTGATCAGATTACTTGTTACAAATGTTAGAAACTGGGGCACTATGCTTATAGTTGCTTTAAACAGGGTTCTAAGGCCTCAAGTTATTCTATTAACTTGACGGAAAAGGAAGAGTTGGTACAGGCTGGCGGAGTAGAATTGGGACTTTCTATCTCCGCATCCTCTAACATGATCCCTGGTAAGAAACCCTCTTGGGAATTTCCTTCCTGAGACAAAAGGACGACGACTCTCTGCCATCAGGAGTCCAGATGGCAGACAGTGATAAAATAGGTGTCAGGGACTGGTTTACTAATAACCTGGTTGATAGTAGCTAACCAAGAGCTAGCATAATCAAGGGGTTTGAAACGGTATGGCAAGGACACCAGAGGTGTCTAGGTATAATAAATTGTGGGTAAACTAGTATAGGAGTTGCCTAAAGATATGGTTTTAAATGGGGAAAGTTAGAAGGGAGTTTCTTGTAGGCTGGGGTGTATATCGATGTTGATAACACTTTAGTAAATAAACTTTTTAGTGTTCATGATAAAGAATATTTTTATTGACCACAAAAATTAACTAAATGAATGCCAAGATTTTTTAACATCCAACTTCCCAGACTTTACTAAACTTAATTGATTTTAAACCAGTACACTATTTCTCTTTGGAGATTATGGGACTGCAAATTGCATGTGATTTTGAAAGGCAGTGAGAATCGTCTCAGCCTCATTGTAAATTTGTTTTGGTGCAATTAACTGACTCAATGTTATTGCAATAGAGGTAATTTAAATGATTAATTGGCTATTTCAACTACAAATTTCATTTGATTTTGCAATTGTTTGATCTAACTTCATCACATATCCTCTTGATCTGATGGATGATGTCTGTAATCTCAGAAATTCCACTAATGTCAGGATTTACCCTGGCAATAGGGATGACTAATTGTCAGCAGGAACGACCTAATGTTTAAGCAATGGAAGAAGAAATATTGAAGCCTTGCGTGCAACAGTTTTACACTTAAGCTTCCTGTTCCTTCTAGTGAGGCCCTTGAGTTAATTGGGTTCTTAGGGCTGCAACAATTAATGCTTTGCGCGCCTTTAATCCCCACTTAGGTGATGAACTTCAAAGTGATTTAGGGTAAGCGGACAGCTTGAATGTCCTCACAATAAACCTACTGATGCTTATTTTTCAGAGTGTATATATATTTATATTATGGTAAACATGATCAAAGTGCATGCTATTGTAGACAGTGGAGCACCAATTAATATTGTGTCTACCCAATTGGTGAAGAAACTGGGCATTGCTTCAGACATAGATCATCATAAAATCTATTGTACTGCTGGCCCTCAAACTACCACCTCTGAAGGTGCATATAGCACACTATTGCTGAAGTCAGTTCTTTAGTGTTCTCTGCTCCTGCCATTGTTTTCCCTAATAATAACTACGACTTTCTAATTAGAACTCCTTTATATGAAAGTATGGAGTAAAGGCCGACTTTGATGTAAATATTATGGAGTTATTAGGGCAACCCTTCCTTTATTTTACAACTGGAAGGTTGGGGCCCAGTGTATCAAGAACATGGGTTTGTTAACCTTGTGTTTAATAATAATAATGCCAATTGGATATCAGTGGCTCCTACACGCTACACGATTACCTAATTAAATTCTTGTGTCTAAAGGTAACCTAGTATGAGTTAATCAGACCTTTACCACTCCTCCAGGTTATCAAGTTATTGCAGGAAATGAAATCAATTTACATTTTACCCAAGGTTTATATGGCGAGATAGTTTCCCCTTTGAGCATTCATGATTGGAACCTGTCACTGCTCCTGGGCTTATTCTGTTAGAGCATGGCGAAATTCAGGTGTTGTTAGACAACTTGTATCCTTGTGCTGTAGGAATTATGCGACATCAGACTGTTGCTTTAATTCATATCTTACCCATGAAAAAAGTATCTAAAATCCATGACTTTGGCACCTTAGAGGAACTAGGGCTTGAATGCACTGAATGTCAATCACTATGCTCCCTGGTACCCAGAAAGCATCTTTCTAGATTAACCAAAGAGAAAAATAAGGCTTTAGCCTTATTTGACAAGTATAGTATAATTTTTGCTAAAGATGATTATAAATTTGGGTTGTGCTTATGAGGTGTTACACCAAATTGACACAATAGATCATCTTCTGATTTGCCTCTATCTAATCTGGTGCTCTAAGGCGGCAGGTGAGTTGTCTGCCATTAAATAAACCAATTTGTGCAACAGGGAATGTTAGTACCCTCCAAGGGTCCTTGGGCCGCTTCAGTTTTGGTTATCAAAAAAAGGATGGATCAAATTGAATAATGATAGAATACTGGAAACTTATTACAATCACTAAAAAAGATTTCTATCTCCTACCTCATATCAATGATGTGTTGGCAGTTGGGCGGTGCACAATATTTCTCTGCTATGATCTAATCTTGGATATTGGCAGATTGAGTTTCCCAAGGAAGAACAGTAGAAGTACGCTTGATCACTGCCTAGGGTTAATACCACCCATGAGGATGCTTCAAGGGCTGTGCAACGCCCCAGCGATGTTACAATGTTTTATGGACAGCATTTTAGGAGATTTAATTACTTACTGCGTACTTGTGTATTTAGACGATATAAGCTTTTTCCAGAACTTTGTACAGAGCCACTGCAACGCTAGAGGAGGTGTTCCGCCAGTAGGCCAAAGTTGACATGAAAATCAATCCTTGTAAGTGTAATTTCATCTGGGAGCAACTTGAGTATCTGTGGTTCTTCATTGACAAACAAAGCTCATGACCTCAGCCTGTTAAAGTTGAGGCTATGGAAAAAATGTCCCGTCCAAGTAGTAAACGAGATTTTCAAACATTTCTAGGAATGGTTGTCTATTACCGTCAGCTTGTGAAGAATTTCAGAAAAATTTGTGAGCCATTATTCTACCTTCTTTAGATGGGGGTATTATTTAAATGTACGGCCAGATTGCCAAATTTCCTTCAATTTAAAGGCTATGTCTCACTCAACCTCCCATTTTGCTGTCCCAAACTTTAGAAACTATTACTATTCAAATGGACACTTCTCTCACTACCGTAGGGGCAGTGTTGTCCCAACTAGATTCTGACGGAGTGGATCACTATGTAGCTTTTCTGTAGTTGGACCTTGGATGTACATGAAGAAACTAAAAGGTAACTGAAAAAGTGTGGTTTGCTCTCATATATGCTTGTAAACATTTCCGCTTTTACATCTAATGGCACACTTTACAGTGGTAATGGTTCATGTGTATCTCCGCTGGATACAGAACTTTAATGATCTGGAAGGCTGACTGGCACGCTGGGCTTTGAAGCTACAAGCATATGATTTTGATATTCAGCATCGCCCTGAGCCTAGTACCAAAATGCGGATTGTTTTTCCCAGTTGCCAAAGGTAGAATTACTGGATGATAGGGACAATTAGATGTTTAAAAATGTTAAAGCAGCAACATGATAATGAACCCATGGAGGTTCACTGCAAGTTAAAAAACTGAGACAGAATACTTTTATTGAAAATGAAAAACTTTACAAAATCATCATCAAACATGTCGTTGTATTTCTAAGCCCTCAGAATGGACTCTCTTGATTATCATGACCCATAAGGCAATTGGGCATGGTGGACTTAAGAAGATACTCAAACAATTATGATCCCAGGTTTATTGGGATTCCATGTTGTTAAGTTTTCAGCTTATAGTGCAAGCTAAAACGACTTAACAATAAACTTGAGGATAAATACTCACTTTTCTAATAAAACCCCTGCTCATATTTGGGAATTAGATTCTCTGATAATCCTCAATAATAGCCAAGTAACTCCGGTATGCTCACTGTTCTTAAGTCTACTGGCAACGACAATTACAAGACCTTCTGTCTTCATATAAAATGAGGAAATTATTTCTCTATAATTGGGACTACTTCTTTAGCAGGTAACTGAGTACTCCTCTTCGGTAAGTATAAATGCACACAATTATCTAATAAAGATGTAAAGGCAATGGATACAAATATCAGAAAGACATTAGATTGATAATAATAAATTTACTAAGTGACAGTAGTTATTAATGATAATATTTAATATGATAAATCATGATGTTTTATTGATCATCTAGGCGCTGGTATTATATACCTCTCAGGCATCTCCTGGCTGAGATCATCTATTAGATGAGTTCATTCATATTATACCAATCCTCTGCTGGTTATGGCAATAATCATGAAATATTTCCAAGTCAATTTGGCCCATGAATTGACTAAAAATAAAATCATTTCAGCCCAATTGAAGGCAATTTTACTCTCATATTTGGGATGATTTTGGTTGTAAACTCAACATCAAAATCTTCCTGATTAGAGCTTCATCATAACTCGACAAATAACAATAAATGGGGATTAAAATATATATGAATGATAAAGATGATGCACCCCTAATTGGGACGTTGGCAGGCCTCTCAATACCACTAAGTATGACTCTAATCAGGATGTCTATGTTTAAGTGCTTAATAAATCAATTTCATTAATTGAACCCAAAATTCTGCCTTAGTGCATTAAGATTAATGCACTAATTTAGGAGGTGCAATTCAGTTAATGCCGTGAGACCACTTTGCACCCAAGTAGACCTATAATTGCCCATAATATGATTATATCATAGCTATTATTAGCTACGATAATTGGATTAAATCAGACGCAATCAGAGTGGTTATGAGGTGAATCTGATTTATCAGATTATGCAGATGAATCGGGAAGAATCAAAGGATTCATCAATGGGAGTAATCCATCAGCATCAATGGTTTTCTCAAAGGGTTTATTTTCAAGTCAACCATTAAAATCTAACACATTTCACTCAATGTTCACTTGATGCTTAGCTGTTGTTAAGAGTGTCAAGTGGAGACACCTTATCAGAAGGCCACCTCTTATCAATTAGTTAAGTCTAACTTTGCATGGCATACAGTCTTTCTTGACGTTTTGGGACCTTTGACCAATACCTCTGGCTAGTTTGAACATATTTTTGTAGCTATAGATCACCTCACCAAGTGGGTGTTCTCAAAGGCTGTCAGAGATTTAGGGGATATTACCACCGCCAAATTTATTTTGGAATTATAATTTTCTGGCACGGATGTTACCTGTTATTACTGACTGATAATAAAACCAATCTTATATCCCTGATGATTACTAAGCTCATTGATCAAGGGCATACATGGGGGTAATATACGCCATACCACCCTGAGACCAACAGTACTATCAAGTGGGTTAATGGCACACTAGTAAGTATTCTGCATAAGTTAGTCACCAGAAGACATCCAGTTAGAATTTATTTCTGCCTTCCTCTGTATTTTCATATAACATCACATATCACTCATCCACAGGGCACTCTCCATTTGCGTTGATTCATGTGAAGCAACAGGCACTACCCTGCTTATGTATTCTTATGTATCAAATGAGATTATGATCCCCAGTCACTTTCTTAATAAGCTTGCAAAAACCTAAATTCAGCTTCAAAGCTCTTCTTATTCCAATGCGTTGACTCAGAAGATTAAGTCTCAAGCCTGAGATAATGAGGACCATTGGACCCTACCTACTTTTAATGTGGGAGATCTAGTCTGATACCTAAACAAAGATAAGTTTGGTAGAACTAGCAAATAAAATCTATTTAGAAACCTTTTTGAGAACATGTCAACCAATTCCTAAACTCTTAAGGATCCCACTAAGGGTTAATTGATCAATATTGTGTATGCTTGCCCTCTGAGAACGTACTATTCCTAATCTGGGCCCTTGTCCTTGCGCTCTCAATAACTTATCAGACCCCCACTCATCTCTGTTACATGATGTTTGGTCAAATGGGGGAAATGTTGCAGATGGATTGACCAACATCAGTTCATGCAACATTTAGCTAATAATTATACTTCATTATTACTTAGAAGGTAAATTAATTTTTTAGAAAGTTTTGAGAGCATGGTCCTCAACTTATCAAGGAATCACCAGAGTTGTATTAAAATGCTTTTGGTGCTTTCGCCTTGGCGTCAAAGATCTACAGATATGGCAGTTTGAATCCCATAACACCCAGGTGCATCTATACCTCTTCAATCAAGTACCTATGTAAGCTCTTGGCATCAGAAGAGTATAACTGCTCCTACTACCTCTACCATTATCCTCAATATGGTCCTCTTGCAGAGGCATAAAATATTTGACAGGAGGATTTATGTTTATGGCCATTCGCCAGAGTCTTCCTTACAGTTAGTTAATCACAGCTAAAATGAAAATGGTCCAAACTTTGGTGAATTGCTCCCCAATCCTTATTTGACAATTACCCCTCAAGTCTTCCATTATGAAGTGCAGCATAGTATATGGGAAAGGCACCAATAGAAACGCTAGTGTAAAGAGCATTGTCAGGATGAGGGGATGAAGTCCAACTGCCCTGACAGAGTTAGGGGATCTGAAGATCCAGGCTTGAAAGCAAGATTCATAAAAAATAAAACCTATGATTAATGGATTACACTCCTTAATTGATGCTAAAGAGATAATCACTTTGGTAATTATTAATAAGTATACTTAGAAAGTGGGAGAGAGTGTGTTTTTATTTTAAAATTAAGAAGCCAAATAAAGGCGATAGATCTTGATGTGAGGCAATTTTCAAAACTTTTTCTTGCCAAGATCTAAATTAATTGGTTGATTTAGTGTTCAGGGGATTTTGAGGTCCAATTATCAAATTGATCATTTTTTGACCTCATTGATCAGTTCTGGACCCCAATATTGATAGGTGCATTGACAGAGGTGTTGGGTGAACCCTGTGATCAGGCTTGAATCCCGAAACTGGTTTATCTCTACTCCTGGTCTGGAGCCAGAATCCTGACAAGCTATATTAGTGGAATCCCAAAAGTACAAGATCCTTTTTTCTTACATCGTTGAATGAAAACTTCAGCGAAAACTGACCCTTCCTGAAAGCCCTAAATTCAGTGTCAGTATTTGATACTACCCTATGCTTCTATTTACCTCATAAATATAGATCTCTTTTTGTTGGACAATTTTCCCTTTTTGTTAGGATTGACAAGGTCCCTATCTTATTATGGCACCTTGTAAGCTTATTAGTAAATACCTTAGCACCGAATTTGACGCACTAGTGCTGATTTTGACACACCCCAAAACCAAAAACCAAATTCAAATCCTGTGGTTCTAAAACCGCATTATCCTAGTTTCCTCTGAGCCAAGTATTATAAAATTTCATCCACCCAGTCCATGCCTTACCGACATAAGAAGATTCTCTTTAATGCTGTTTTGTCATTCTAGTCCTCAGATCCTGAGGGTTGCAACCTATTAAATTGATTGGTGTGGGTAAGGTTTCATCTGAATGGTACTCCCAACAGGATAATAATTTTTTTAATAAAAGTCTGGTTATCTTCTGGTCATATTTCCCGTGTCATTATGGAACATCATGATCATCTACCATGGGTCATCCAGGTGTGAAGAACGTGTTAGCTTGATTAAACGCGGATTGATTGGTTTGCCTCATGAAGGACGTTTTGCTTGGATAGAAAGTTGTCTTACATGTGCTCATTTTAAATCAGACATAATATGGAGTAGTGATCTTCTCATCCCCTCCAACAAGAAGAAGGTCCGTGAGTCTAAATTAGAGTGGTTTTTAATTCAGGTTTGACAATATCACAGGGTTATAATGTGGTCATGGTCATTTGGATCGTTCACAAAGTATGCCATCTTAATCCCCTGCTTGACAACCAAATAGTGAAGAGATGGCACGGATCTTTGTTTCCCATGTCTCCCCTTGTTTGGATTGCCCCAGGAGGTAATTAGTGAATTATCCCCAGTTTAATTCAATATTTTATGAGGCATTGTGTAACATGCTAAATATTAATAAACTGAGTATCATGAGCATACCACCTTTTAATTATATGGAAAAACTAAACAAACCAACCAGCTATTGAAGCAGAATTCTCCAATGCTTTGCCACCGCCTTTCAAATTACCTGGTTATCAGATCTTTCTCTGACAAAGTTATTATAATAAATCCCTCCATGAATTAATGAGTAGTGCTACCCAAGTAAGCCATTTTATTATAAAATCCTGCCTTCACCATTGGACTTCAAATCCACAGAAATATTTCATCAGCGGGCTAATTTGAAAAGCACATCTTAAAGTTGCATCTACAGGTCCAGAAACAGTTGACTAAATCAACCACTAACAAAAGAGCTTGTTGACACAAACACCGTGAGGTTCCTAACTACCAGGTAGGCGATTGGTCATAGGTGAAAACAAAATTTGCACCATAAAGTTCCATGCCATAGTTGTCTTTCAAGTGAGCAGGTCCCTTCCCTATATCCCAGGTATTTACTAATGGATCTTTCCAAGTGGAATTCTTAACCACTGAAAGATCCATAACTCCTTCCACGCCTCTTCCTTATCCCCATTTAGATGGCAGAAGCATGTAGAGATCGAGCCCATCATGATAGAAGCTACTAGAGTTTGAAGTGGCTCATAATTTAGACTCATGATGTTTTAGCTTCAGTTTACATTAATTAGTATTTTATTAGGTTTTTATCTTATGAAGAGCTTTGAGTCTATCCAAGTATAGTAAAACTTTCAGAAGTTGATTTAGAAGTTCCACAAAACCAACCCCAAAACACCATCACCTTCCCTACCCAAGAAGGCCACTATCGCAGCCTTTAAAAATCTCTGTAAGTCCTGGGGACCAGCCCCTGCAACTGGATAGGGAGCAATACCCCTTTCGGATAAAAAGGGGTCCAAAGGCCCAAGTGGACCCCCTGTCACAGTTGAGCGACTTGGCGCATGTGGTTGATGAGCGCTGGGTGACTGCCCTCCCCCTACAGACAACCAGGTTTCTCCCCTTCCCCCTCCTCAACCCTGGTAATACTAATAGAGGGGGCCTGCCAGGAGATTATGCAAGCCAGGGGCCATGGGCAGGCCCCTGGGACCCCTCACTCACCAGGGAAAGCATGCCAAAAATTTGAGAAAATAGCCATACTAATGTTGGAGCCCAGTCTGCAAATTCTGGTCTGGAGGAGCCAGTCTGGACTGGCTGGGGCAAGAAATCAAATCAGTGCACAATTTGGGTTTTGAACCATGTTGCAAGTGGCTCAGACCAGTTGCCCCTACTCCCCAGGACGGATCCAGGAAGTTTGGATCATGAAAATAGTCAGATCGAGAGTTTGGACCAGGTTGCAAATGACCCAGCACCTTGGCCACAGCCCCCTGGGACAAATCCGGGGAATTTAAACCATGTGAACAGGCTGACTTAAATGGTCAGGGCCTGGATCAGTACCATCAATCTGGTTTGGCCCCAAAAAATTCAGAAAAATCTGCAAAAGTTTTTTTTGATTTTTGCCAAGATTTTGGACATCCTCACGCCCTCCTTCCCACCAGCCAACCAAATCCCATTGCTGATCCCCAATCACCCAATCCCTCGGCATCCTCACTATATGATTCTCCCCATACTTAAGGCAACTGCCCTGTCTAGGGGCAGTTAACAGTTCATTCTCTAATCCTCCCGTGCTATGTTCCAAATAAAACTCAAATACCCCGGACACCTTGCTGTGGCCTCCATCTGCTTACTTTTTTCCAAAATTCTGCCAATTGATATGGCGAAGGTCACAGCTATCCAGATACTCATCCCAATGTTTGCCAACTGGGTCATCCAGTCGCTTAACCCTGCCACATGCCAGCAGATTGTATCCACCATAAACCATCTCGCCCCCAATGATGAAGTCAATTCTCTATCCTCTTTCATGTATCCGTCTAATGCAAATCCATCTGCTTTTGTGTATCCGCCTAACACAAATCTGTCCGCTTCTGTACATCTGTCTAACACAAATCTGTCTGTTCACTCCTTTGCTGGGATTTCTGAAACTGCTCCCCTGTTGGAGCAGCGCCAGGGCGCCCCTTCCCTGGTTCTTGCAAACTTGGCCCTCATACCTTGCTTCTCCACTACTGGCCCCACCCACCTGGGGACCCTGGAGCACACCGCCCAAGGGGAGCTCAGCCCCAATGCTTTCTGAGGGTCCATTTCCCTCTCCACCTGTACCCCTGTTTGCGCGGCGGCCCCTGTGCCACCCCTTGTGGGCGCGCAGACTCACCTGTTTGAAGCCGGAGGCCAGCAACCGCGAACCCTGGAGGAGTCATTGTCCTCCCCGCCTCTCCCACCCTTGGGGGTTGCCCCTGCAAGACTTTCAGTTGCCCCCATTTCAACCATCTGGTTTGCCTTAGGGCCTTCAGTACATTAACAAACCTCTACTTCCCTCACGTCCTCAATAGATCTCCCCTACTTCAAGTCGCTCAGACCGGTGTGCCTTTGGCATTCTGGGCTCTCCACTGGGTGCTCACGCACCCAGACTGGGATCTAGTCTAATTCTTATTAGCCGCATCCATGATACTCTCTACACCACACAAAAATTGCGCCTTGGCCAACACCCCTGAGGGAGGGGAAGGCCTGTCTTTTTAGGAAAAGGTAATGTAAGTCCCTTAGCTCCAGCTATTAAGTTGGACAAGGTTATGCACCCTTTAAAGACAAAAAAGAGCCAACCCCAAGGCCTTACCACTTATCCATATCTTTATCTTAGGAATAAATAGGCTAGAGATGGGTAGCTGAAGTCCCTCTCTGCTTCCTAGGCTCCCTCCCCCAACCTATTCCCAAGCCTAATGTGTCTCCAAATCTGCAGAGTACTATTTAAGGAGAATTAAGAACTCTTTGTAGATTTTGGGGATTTAGAAAAGATCAAAAACATGGCCCCAGTAATTATCCCCAACAGGTGGTTTTATCAGGAGTCAACATTAGGGGGAAAGATTATATAATGAGTCAAATTATGGTTTGAAGTTAACTATTAAAACACAAAATTAGAAACCAAACCTGAATCTGAATTCTAAAAGTGATAAAAAAATATGGACATTCTTAAATTTAGTAAAATGACCTGAGAATAGTGTGGGTACTTTGGCTCACACTGTTACTATTATAGAATTAATATATGCATTAATCCCTACCATGATTGGATTTAATTTTGGTGTTAAAAACTTTTAAAATATGGTTTTTCAACATTGTCTACATTTTCCTAGCTTCAAATTTAGCTTATGATTTACCCTTTACCCAACACATCATAAAACCCACCACCATGCTAATGTTAGAATGTTGGGTTTATTTTATTATTGATTTTTCAATACATTAATTTATTAATAATTATTTGATAAACTACTTTTCTTTCTCGTTGCAAACACTTTTGCAACCCATTCAATTCAAGACTAAATCTAGTTTGATAATCTCATAGAGGAGATTAGTCTGCACCCATGTCTGGGAGCAGTTGGGCAAGCAAGGCAAGAGGAGCAGGTGGAAGGCCCGCGGCCTCTAACGTTTGAAAACGCCCCAGAGAATCCGGCAGAATAGAAAAAAATCTCAAAAAACTGGCGGTCACAATTTCCCCAGAGATACTCGCGTGGCAAGCATGATGCAACCAGTATATCAACACGCCACACTCCCAGCCACTTTCATCGGTGGAATTTGGAGTCCGTGTGTATCTGGACATCCAAAAAATGGCCTTATGGGAAAAATTTTGTGAAGATGTACACAAAATTTTCCTGACCGTGGTGTACGTTGCACCTCACTCCATGTCACACAGTTGGCTGGACCTGGGTTTCAAAAGCAAAATAGCAGCAGACAAGACTGCAGCGGTGCGCATAGTGGTCAACCTCCCAGAAGGGCAACAGGTCATCAAAACCAAATGCACCAGATGGAAAAAATCAAACCAAATTTTCCTCACGTTTGACTTTTGCCTACTATGGTAAAACGTGACATTTTGGAGCAACACCTGAAAGATGGTCTCGCCATATATGGCAAAATACAATATTTCAAAATGCAACATTTCACGCTGATGCCACACCTGTGCACCAGCAAAGCCATCGCAGTTCTGACCCCAACTGAGGAGATCGCGAAGGACCTGACCCAGATCCCGCACTCCACTTTTATTGATATTGCAGGGCACACCACCCACCCATTCCGGGTAACCGTGGACAGTGCGCCCCCCATTTGCACCCACTGTGATGCGTTCAGCCATAAGGTGCATGCATGCCCCATCAAGGAGGGCGTCACATTCCAAGAGAACCCCTCAGCGGCCATGGCCAGCGGAGAGGCGCACTACAAACCAACTGCAAGCACCAAGGAGGCTTTCCCATGAGGAGCACAAGGCTGCTACCTATTGGTAAAGCCCATTTCCCCGCAGGAGTGGAAGAAGGCCAAGCAGGCCCATAGAGCCATGGCCAAGGAAGCAGCCAAGGCCACCACCACCATCCCACACTCACAACGCCAGGAGGACATGGAGACCTTCATGGCAGAAGTGACTCAGGAATCCATCACCCAATCAGATTGGGAGGCCCATGCTGAGCGGGCCACTCAATCTGAGGATCCAATGGTAGATTCAATCTCACCCAATCGCTGCACCCAAGCTCCGGTCAAAACTGACTTGGGACCTATCCCAATTGAAAAAAAAATTTTGCCCCGCTCAACGGTGCACCAAACTTATCCGCACCACAAAAAATTTGTCCGACGTCGGGAAAACAAAAGTGAAGGCCAAAGCCAACACAACTCTTTCCACAAAAATTAACAAAAACCCCAATAGCGTTGCTGCTAACACCTGCAATGCTGTGAAAGCCCGTGGGGACCTTGAAGAGGCTGGTGGGCCTGGGGGCCCACCCCTCACACTTAAGGTGTGATGGGGGAAACCTTCACTCTATGGATGCTGAATATCACCGGACTCAAGGCCTCCCCGTCCCAGGCTAGGAAACTGAGTTTTTTACAACACAATTTACCCGTGGATATCCTGGCCATCCAGGAGTCCCACGTTCCACAAGGTTCCAAGGAAGCTTGGAAAACAATGCTCCTTCCATCCCTATCCTTTTGGTCAAAGCAATGTGGGGTGCTAATTCAGAAAAATAATTTTTTCAAATTCACATCCTCAGAAACATTCCTAAATGGCTGAGTGATCGTAGTCACCTTCTCATGGGCTGACGTTGCGCACACAATTGTCAACATTTACGCCCCAAACAGTGCACACAAGCGTCAGGAATTTTTCTCATTGGTCAAATCCCTCCTGTTACCCCCTGATTCTTTCCTAGTTGGCAACATGAACTGTTGGCTAACCTCACCAATGGACCGGTGGCCGCCCTCACCAAACACCCCACAAGGTCACGTAGAACTACGCATTCTAAAAGCCACCCTTGGGTTAATGGATGCGCTGCCGCGACATGCCCCACTGCTCAAAAACATGACGCGTCCCCACATCTCCCACTTCAAAACAACGAAAATGGAATTCTCTGACCACCGACTGGTCTCAATAACATACCACTTACCCATCACAGTTGCAAAGGCCCCACATTGGTGCAAAATCCGCCCCCCTGAGCTTGCGTCGCCAGGATCTTCCACATGGGTGGAAGAGGCAACTTTGGCGAAATCGTTTGTTGCACCATTTTGCGCGGACCCCATTTCCACATGGGCAACTTTCAAAGAGGACACCATCCGCCACTATCGCCATCTATCCTCCAGATGCTCATGAGCCACATCAGCAGTTATCTCGCACGCTCTGGCGAAATTGGCCCACTTGGAGTCCAACATTCCAGCCACAGGATATAGCCCTGCATGGGGCCAGAAGTGGGCGGAGGCAGCCGTCCACCTCAACGCACTCAAAAGGCAACACAAACATCGGGTTGGTGCTAATACAGGGCCACATGCATCACTAAAGGCGACAAGTGCACCACATACTTCTTTGAAAAAATTTTCGCACCACGCCAGAGCATGGCCTGCACACAGGTGTGAAGATCGGATTTTTCCATTGTGGACATACTGGCTGAAGTGGCAATCGAAACGCAAAAATATTACTCCAAGTTATACTGAGCCAAACCAATTCAGCCAGCTGAAATGGTGGAATTTCTTCATCGAGCTCATATCTGCACCATTTTTCCGATACCTGGAAATAATGAATTTAATTACTATAAACAAATTATGGACAGCCATTCGTGGTGCACCAAACTGAAAATGCCCAGGCCCAGATGGCATTCCATATGAGTTCTACAAAAAATATTTCAAATATATATCCCCATTGCTGCTAGCCTCACTTAACCAAAGCCTGTTGGAAAACGCGCCTCCTACCAGGAGGACATGAGGCCTTTACTGTCACACTCTTCAAGAAAGGGGATAAGTTTGACTTAGCCAACTGGCGCCCCATTTCTCTAACAAACACAGACACCAAAATTTTAACAAAAATCATGGCTAACCGTTTAGGGACTGTAGCATCTGCCACCATCTCCCCAGAACAATTCGGTTTCATCCCCAGAAGGTCGATTTGGGATAACGTGCACTCTGTGACTAATGTATGTCAGTCCACAGCCTCTGGGGCACTTGTATTCTTGGACCAACAAAAGGCCTATGATAGAGTAAACTGGGAATACCTTAGGGCCTGCCTCCATTAATTCCGCCTACCCCCCGCTTCATAGAATGGGTGATGCTGCTCACGGAATCTGCGACAATGGCAGTGCGTGGCCCAGGCTTCCTAATGGAAGTAGTCCGCCCTCAAAGGAACCTGCGACAAGGGGACCCCCTCAGCCCACTCTTATACAACTTCAGCCTTGACCCACTACTGCGAAATGTGAATGCCCAACTCACTGGAGTCCATGTGCCAGGCCAAACCCCAGTCAAGATGATGGCATTTGCAGATGATTGCGTGGTGGGGGTGTCTAATAACAAAGATGCACGCGCACTTGAAGCCCTCATCCAGGAATAATCCTGGGTAAGCAACGCGGCACTGAACGCCTCCAAAACCGAAATCATCCTCCTTGGTCGGTTTCAGAACTGCTGGGCCCCAGCAATCAGTTCCCAACCCGGCCCATCTGCTCGCCCATGTCCAAGCTTTACTAATTCAACACACACCGCTCCACTGGTGCTCCCCTTCGTGCCACGTCCTACCATAGGACCGGTGCACCATCTGGGCGTGTGGATGGAGGCAGGCGGATATGCGTCAGCAGTAATGGAATGCCGTATACTGGACAACGTGACGAAGTGAATCGCCTCTCTCAGAGCCCACCCTACTACCCTCACTGGCAGGGTTGTTCTTACCAACTCTATGCTCCTATCCAAAGTCTGGTTCAGAGCCCACGCCATCTCCTTCTCCCCAAGCTTCTTCAAATCCCTGTATGCTTTGCTACAAGGTTGGCTTTGGTCAGGCCGCCCTCCACCAGTACAGCTAGAGGTCATGTTAGGCCCTCATCATCAAGGTGGCATGGGCCTGCTGGACTT
This sequence comes from Massospora cicadina, assembly GCA_022478985.1. Classification (NCBI taxonomy): domain Eukaryota; kingdom Fungi; phylum Entomophthoromycota; class Entomophthoromycetes; order Entomophthorales; family Entomophthoraceae; genus Massospora; species Massospora cicadina. Next base: position 46,558 of record JAKSZP010005664.1, read on the forward strand.
CAAAGCCCATGCTGCCAAGATCCTGGGCACCTGGATCGCGGCCATCACCGCTCCTACACTCCCATCCCAACACTGGTCCCGCGCGGCCCGCTCCATCTTCTCCCAAGCCTTGGGCCTCAACAATCCATCAAACCCCCACTCCCTGATGAAATACCTTGCATCACACACATCGGCCACAGGTCCTCATGGTACTAAAACCCACTACAAATGAATCCTCCTCTTCATGCAGAGCGCTGAGTGGAGAATTCGTATTAGTAGACAGACAGCCCAGAGAGGCCGCCCCTCTCCTCAGTTCACACAGGAGGTACAGGGGTTACCCATTCAAGATGACTTGATCCCCACACGGCCCAATGTCCTATCCATGGTGGACTACCTGGACATGATGGACATCCCTTATTCCCTTGATACCCAGAAAACAATTTGGAAATACGCACACCATCCTCTGTTGCAGCCTCAAGTCCGCTCCCATGTGTGGCGCTGCCTGAGGCGGGTGTATCGTACAGCTGAGCGCTCTAACGCTTTACACTCATCCTGTGTCGTGTGTGGCCAGTATGGAACGCTGTTCCACCGCCTGGAGAAGTGCCCCACCTCTAAGGTGATATGGCGCGAAGTCCAACGTCTGCTAGGCCAGGATCAAACGCATCCCTTCAGTCTGTCTTGAGATATGTTTGCTTCATCAATGGCCTCCCCCTCCCACCCTCCCTCCGTGCTCTGGTGGTTGCAATCGCCATGTGGACTATCCACACGATTGTCTTGGATGCCATCACTGGCTCCATCCCCACCCTCCCAGAAGCTGTCCACAGATTCTGGTCTCATTTGGTGGACCACTTTCAAGCGTGGATGTTTGGATATCTCCCACCGTGTCGCTGACAGCTGGTCTCTTCCTGGTTCCCAGTCTGGTTCATCAAATCAGACCCCTTCCTCCACATGTGCTCAATAGTGGCTACGACCCCTTCACACGTTCCCTCCCCTCCCCATAAGTGGCTTTCCGCTGGCAACAAGAGATAGCATCGCTTCTCTGGGGTGCCTCCCCTGGTACTAAGTTTGTCTTTCCTGAGTCATTTTCAGAAGTGTCCATCCCATGGTCGGCCTTCCCCGCAATAAATTTAAATTTAAATTATATACAATAAACTAGTTAATGAGCTTTAGGAAAGATACAATGGTGCAAATACTCTGTTCAACTTTCTGAAAGCAATAGCTTAAAGAACGGTGAAACCATCCCCTCTACGTCTTCACCAAAGCAGAAAACTTAACACCCCTCTCCCACCTCCACTGAGTTCTTCCTAAAGTTAGGGCGTCGCCTGGAAGTCTGGAAATAATGTTGGGACTACCAAACACCTATGCCAACAGCCTACTTTTCTCTTGGCTCACTTCTGTCTTAAAATTTTGTTGCTCCTCATGACTGAGGCTACTGTGGTAACCATTTTATCCAAGGCCTGGGCCACCTTAAGGTCAAAAAAATTTCTGATGGCACTGGTATCCACAAAGGCGTTAATTTAAGCACGTTATAATCCAACTGTGAATCCATGGTAAACAGGAAGTAAAATCGAATTTATTAAGCCATTAATAATGCATATGCATAGTTGATATCTATCCTTGTGGGTATATTGTCATGATCTTGGGGTTTGTTAAGGAACAGGGTAAGCATTGCTGCCACTTGGGCGTAGGTTAACAGGGCAAAATGGGGTCTAATGAGTTCTTTAATAGGCGCACATGGTCAAGGTCTTTGTTAAATAGATTTTGACAGCATCCCTCTTTGACCTGCTCTATCATCCCAAGCTTATATGGTGACACTGTTGGGTACTTCGGGATTACTTGGATAAAAAGGGTTTCTAGAGGTCTAGTGACTAAATTTTACATGTATCCATAAGTTTGGGTTATTGAGGGTCAGTATGCGCCACCAGGATCCCAGGGGTATAACGCTGATGATCAAGATAAGCACTAGATTGTGTAAGTGTCTGGCTGTCACTTGTATGGCAGAGCGGTGGAATGAGCTTGTTGGAGGGGATAAACCAACTATAGACTCCACTATACTTGAGCAGAGTGAGGCATAGGGGGTGAGAGCAAGCACTTTTAGCATGGATGTGGTGGTAACTTGGCAGTTCTTTTCCGCAGTATTGGATTCAGACTTGCCATCATTTAGTTTTTCTCATCTCTTGTTTTCATTGTCAGTAGTAGTTACCTCACTATCAAATAGCATAATCATGTATTCATTAGTTGTGTGTTTAGTGGTCTTTTAGGGTGGTGGTATGGTTTTTGTCATGTCTCATGACATGATTGCTGGTATAAATGGTGGAGAAAAGAGAAGTAAGAAAAGCAGAATGGTTCAAGCTGGCTACCCCTTCCAGATCTCAGTTACATCTTAGAACAACGCTGGGTCAAGGCTAAGCAGGCCCAGGTTGAGGTTGATAAGGTGCAAGATGAATCTCCAGGCGTTATATTAACGATACTACAAATTATGAAATATGGTCTAAATAAGGATGAGTCATTATATAAATTTGCAATTGAGGGTTGTATTCGCTCTTAAGGGTGGACATTACTGAAAATGGCATTATTCTTTTTTTAGCACTAGGTGGTCCCAACAAAATGGCATTACTCTTATTGTTTCAAAGTCTCAAGTTTATGAATGGCAAATTCTGGTGGTTGACCCAAAGATAAACCCTTTGACAATCATCAACTCTAAGCATTTACCCTCTTAAATAAATAGACCAATTACCTTAGCTCTAAATGATAACTGAGAAAAGCAATTATGATCTTGACAAAATATCTCAATAATTATTTTAGGCACTTTCCTATCAACAGCTCAGGGCAAATATCCTTGCTTAATTCAGGTCGATTAAACATACAATAAATTCAGTAACTGTTTACAATTAATTGGGTACAATTCTGACCATATATATTAGAGAAATCCTTCAGGGATTGATCCCTAAGAATTTTCCTCAAAATTCCATGGACAAATAGAACTATAAGATTTGCAACGTACTTCTCAAAATCAGTTTTTCTTCCTATGGCGAATTTTTATGTTGATCCTTGTAATTAGTACAAAAGCACTTGCACATGGACCATTCAAATAGGAGTAACATGTGCTATCAAGGGAGGCCTGCTGAAATCCCAATTAGGGGTACATCATTTACTCAAAATTAACGCCAATTCTCCTGAAGTCATTTTGCCAGTTGTATAAAAACTCAAAACAGGTTGATTTTAGGAAAACTTTGCATGTTTGCATTGCAGCCTTTCTCCCTGAAACCTTCCCAATTTTGAGATTCTTTTTACCACCTATAGTCTAGCATTATGTTATGGTCATATCAGTTCAAGGGCAGACTGAGGTACAGAATAATAATCTGCAGGAATTGTGCGCTTGATATGTGGCTTGGAGATGCCCTAGAGGTATAAATACTGGCGCCCAGCCTAATGGAACATTCATCCAAATATATTTTTAAAGTAAAGATTTATTTTCTCAATTCTAGTTATCTGGTTTTTTATCAGAGTCTTTTCTTGAAGAGTGTCAATAGGATTTTAAGTCAGAAATCCCAGCTTGTACCTTTTACTGCCTCAGTAGAAATCATAAATTTGTGGGGAAAATTAAGCCCAAGATCTACCAGAAGTTGGATTTATTTAAATAAATCTAGTGAGCTTCTGAACGGTCAAAATACCTTATGACACTAGAAAAAATTGAGGGTTTTTCATCTAAACTTTTTCTTAATTAGACATGCAGGATCTAATTTATCAAGTGAGTGCTCCTCGGGTTTAACAACTGGTGATTACTCAAAATTTGTGACAGACTCTGAAATGGACCACACAACCAGCTCCTGGAAGTTTAGCCAGAAGAGATAGTGACAATGAGATGGAAACCAGCGATAAGGAAATCTCTGATGATTTTAATACCAGCCACCAAGCCTCCAATGAGGTATCTCCTACTCCCTGGATCTTATTACAGTGGTTGGATTTCATGTAATATACAATAAGCTCAATTGGTTTTACATCTAAAAGTGTAAAGGAAATGCTGGAAACTTTATATCCGGTATTTAGGATCGGTACTTCACAATTTGATCCCTCTTTCAGCCTGTACTATCACCTCAAGGACCAGGCACTCAAGATGGAGACATAGATTAAGTATTATGATGCAACCATATCATCTCTCACCAGACGTCTCACAGACAGTCAAGCAACTAATGAATTCCTGCTTAGCTTTGTCCAACTCTAAATCAAGCATACCCAAAGAACTTTTGCTAGACAAAATCTGGAACTCACAGAAATCTACTGTGTACAAGGGGAAGAACAAACTTTTACAAAATTCTCTACTAAACAAATTAAATTTTAGATTTAATAAAGTCTGAAAAGCAATTGTGGATAATACAGGAATTACCAATGAAGCTCATCAGAGATTATACCTTTGAGGAGATACTAAATGAAGGAGTCCCAAAGATGGCTTCAGAAGTTCTTGCTCACCATGGGTTATCGCGCAAATGGGTACAAAACAAGAATACCCACTGTCAAAAACCGTAAACTCACTATGTTTTCCTATTATCTTAAAAATAACGACTCACCATACAGGCTATTTTGGGATGAAGAGAACACTTTGGCTTTAATTTAAAGATTTTAGCTTTTAAAAGCATGGTTAAACTCAGGTGGTTATTGTGTACAAAAACATTGAAGACCTTGTGACATTACCAGCAGTTCCAAATAGGGATGTGGAGAATGCTCAGATCAAAGAAGAATTTTCAAAAATTTTGGCTGTTGTGTCAGAATTGCAGGTCAGAAATACTGAAATTGCTCAAAGAATAGGGAACTCAAAAAGCAATTATCAACTGCAAATTCCTGAGTAGATAGTATGGCTGAAATATAAATGCATAACGTCTAATTAAGTTTTATTTAAAAAACATGTCAACCTTAAAAATGAAGTTGAATCTTTCAAAAAGCAAAGTTTCCAGTGCTCACCCAGTCTTGACAATGGAGAAATTAAAAAAAAGCTCTGATCATTTGGCCAAAAACTTCTTGGAAAAACAATTAAGGGCCAAATTCAAGTATCAGAATCCCACAGCTCAGAGCAATATCTGAAATTGAATCAATAATAATCAACACCAATGCAGAAACTGATATTTTATACATTCATCCTGTGCCTAAAATTCTGACAGAAATCCTGACTTCAGAAAATACGCCAATGGGAAAGCGGGCCAATTTTTGCTGATGAATTTCCAAGGCATTCAAGTATAGAAGTGCGACTCCTATGCCCAAAGCAGGGCGAGATGACTTCAAACCATTGAACTTGCCAAAATTTAATAGGGATGGGAATGATCACTTTTTTCTTTAGCTATTTAAAAAATCAATGTGAGGAGCCTCAGGCCATGCAAAAGGATCTGCACAGATCAACTCACTCAATGCCTATAGCTGCGACCTTGTTATGCCCTATTTGGGCAATGATTAATCCTATATGGATGCCATAATTGCAGTGATAAAACAATTTAAAGGTCTGGAAAACTAGCAGCCCTAAAAACTGAGCTTCTTAATATCGAGCTCAAGCAGAATGAGACTATTAAGGACTTTGCTGACAGATTTTCATGAGGCATAAGTCTTATTCAGGTGCAACACAATGACTGAGTTTAACTCTAAGATTGCAATGGAGCACGCAATCACGCCATACCATGACCTGCACCGTGTCATGATACCTGTTTTCAATAGTGAAATAGAAACTCAAGAGCTTTCCAATTACTTGAGAAGCTGTGCCCACAGTTTTGACGCTCCTAATTAGACAAAAGACCAGCAAAAATTCCTTAATTTGGGCCTAAAAAGCAACATTATGACTGATCAAGGGAAAAATCCGATCTGCAAACCCAAGATTTGAGCAAAAACAATAATCAGTGCCTATTACATGCCACAACTTTGGTTGAAAGGTATTATTTGCTAGTAAATGCTACAGATGGTCAGACAAAAAGAGTTAGGTCAACGTTGCTCTAGTAATCACCAATGACAGTGAGGCGGTAAAAAGCAAGTGGAGCAGAGGCGGAATGATTTAACACCACCTATGGCCACCAAACCATTCTGCTTGATCCTGACGAGCTCTTTTGGGCTGAAGATATTGCTGAAGATAACCACAACCATATTGTGGCTAACAATGTTCTTATGGTCACTACTTGAGCCAAAGCAAAAGCAACTAAACTATAAAATTACCAAAAAGTTTGAGCAGAGGTGTCAAAACCTTATGCAAAGCAGATAATGATCAGGGTTTGGACCTCCAACCTGAGCGTTCAACTGACCTACCTTCACTTAACAATGTAAAAATAGCCATTCCCATGAAGACCTTAGCAGATAACTTCTCAGATATCTGCTTAAGTCTGAAATCACATCTGTATTTGGGCAGCAATCACAGTATTCACACAAAGAAATACCTCTGAAAACTACTCTGAATGTGCAAATGTGGACATAGCAGTAAAAAAGTTGAAGTTTAGGCCATCGTTGATAGTGTGTCGCCTATCTATATAGTCAGCACAAAAATTGGTTAAATAGCTGAAAATTGCGCCTGTTGTTGCCCACTGTCAAAAATATGACACACCCGGAGTGCATACAACCAAATCGCTGGGTGCATACAGTGCCCTACCTCAGATTAAAATCTATTGTAGTGACGGCACCTGCTATAGTATTGATGAATATGAACTATGATATCCTAATTGTGGCTGATTTACTAAGGAGATATGGATTTTTTACTAACAAGGATTTCACTCTCACCACTCTTAGCCAGGCTATCCCATTTTACTATAATAAGGATAGAGAAGTTGATAAAAAGAATCCCAACCTATTCATAAATCTGGCCTACAAAGATGGAGTAATTTTAATTAAGCACGTCAAAGCGCAATCAAAAATAAAAATACTACCCACCCAGATCAATAAGTCAAAGGGTATCCCTCTTCATTAAAATTAGCACATTATTATAACTTTTTTTTAAATTTTAAATTTATTGCAGGGAAGGCTGACCATGGGATGGACACTTCCGAATATGACTCAGACGAGACAAAACTTAGTACCAGGTGAGGCACCCCAGAGAAGCGATGCTATCTCTTGTTGCCAGCGGGAACGCCACTTATGGGAAGGGGGAGGGAACGTGTGTAGGGGGCGTAGCCACTATTGAGCACGTGTGGAGGAAGGGGTCTGATTTGATGAACCAGACTGGGAACCAGGAGGAGACCAGCTGCCGGTGACGTGGTGGGAGATATCCAAACATCCACGCTTGAAGGTGATCCACCAAATGAGACCGGAATCTGTGGACAGCTTCAGGGAGGGTGGGGATGGATCCGGCGATGGCATCCAAGACAATCGTGTGGATAGTCCGCATGGCGATTGCAACCACCAGAGCACGAAGGGAGGGTGGGAGGGGGAGGCCATTGATGAAGCAAACATATCTCTTGACAGACTGAAGGGATGTGTTTGATCCTGGCCTAGCAGACGTTGGACTTCACGCCATATTACTTTAGAGGTGGGGCACTTCTCCAGGCGGTGAAACAGCGTTCCATACTGGCCACACACGACACAGGATGAGTGTAAAGCATTAGAGCGCTCAGCTGTACGATACGATTGCCTCAGGCAGCGCCACACATGGGAGCGGACTTGAGGCTGCAACAGAGGATGGTGTGCGTATTTCCAGATAGTCTTTTGGGTCTCAGTGGAATAAGGGATGTCCATCATGTCCAGGTAGTCCACCCTGGATAGGACTTGGGGTCGAATGGGGATCACTCCATCATGGATGGGTAGCCCCTGTACCTCTTGTGTGAACTGAGGAGAGGGGCGGCCTCTTCGGGTTGTATGTCCACTAATATGAATTCTCCACTCTGCGCTTTGCATAAAGAGTAGGATTCGTTTGTAGTGGGTTTTGGTCCCGTGAGGACCTGTGGCTGATGTGTGTGATGCAAGGTATTTCATCAGGGAGTGGGGGTTTGATGGATTGTTGAGGCCCAAGGCTCGGGAGAAGTTGGAGCGGGCCACGCGGGACCAGTGTTGGGATGGGAGTGTAGGAGCGGTGACGGCCGCAATCCAGGTGCCTAGGATCTTGGCGGCATGGGCTTTGAAGTCAAGTAGGCCCATGCCACCATGATGATGAGGGCCTAACATGACCTCTAGCTGTACTGGTGGAGGGCGGCCTGACCAAAGCCTACCTTGTAGCAAAGCATACAGGGATTTGAAGAAGCTTGGGGAGAAGGGGATGGCGTGGGCTCCAAACCAGACTTTGGATAGGAGCATAGAGTTGGCAAGAACAACCCTGCCAGTGAGGGTAGTAGGGTGGGCTCTGAGAGAGGCGATTCACTTCGTCACGTTGTCCAGTATACGGCATTCCATTACTGCTGACGCATATCCGCCTGCCTCCATCCACACGCCCAGATGGTGCACCGGTCCTATGGTAGGTCACGGCACAAAGGGGAGCACCAGTGGAGAGGTGTGTTTTGAGTTAGTAAGGCGTGGACTTGGGCGAGCAGCTGGGCTGGGTTGGGAACTACTTGCTGGGGCCCAGCAGTTCTGAAACTGACCAAGGAGGATGATTTCGGTTTTGGAGGCGTTCAGTGCCACGTTGCTTACCCGGGAATATTCCTGGATGAGGGCTTCAAGCACGCGTGCATCTTTGTTATTAGATACCCCCACCACGCAATCATCTGCAAATGCCATCATCTTGACTGGGGTTTGGCCTGGCACATGGACCCCAGTGAGTTGGGCATTCACATTTCGCAGTAGTGGGTCAAGGCTGAAGTTGTATAAGAGTGGGCTCAGGAGGTCCCCTTGTCGCAGGCCCCTTTGAGGATGGACTACTTCCGTTAGGAAACCTGGGCCGCGCACAGCCATTGTTGCAGATTCCGTGAGCAGCATCACCCAGTTAATGAAGCGGGGAGGTAGGCGGAATTGTTGGAGGCAGGCCCTAAGGTATTCCCAGTTTAATCTATCATAGGCCTTTTGTTGGTCCAAGAATACAAGTGCCCCAGAGGCTGTGGACTGACACACATTAGCCACAGAGTGCACGTTATCCCAAATTGACCTTCTGGGGATGAAACCGAATTGTTCTGGAGAGATGGTGGCAGATGCTACAGTCCCTAAACGGTTAGCCATGATTTTTGTTAAAATTTTGGTGTCTGTGTTTGTTAGAGAAATGGGGCGCCAGTTGGCTAAGTCTAGCCTATCCCCTTTCTTGAAGAGTGTGAGTGTAAAAGCCTCATGTCCTCCTGGTAGGAGGCGCGTTTCCAACAGGCTTTGGTTGAGTGAGGCTAGCAGCAATAGGGATATATATTTAAGATACCTTTTGTAGAACTCATATGGAATGCCATCTGGGCCTGGGCATTTTCAGTTTGGCGCACTGCAAATGGTAGTCCATAATTCGTTTGGAGTAAAAAATTCATTATTTCCGGGTATCAGAAAATGGTGCAAATATGAGCTCTGTCAAGAAATTCCGCCATTTCGGCCAGCTGAATTGGTTTGGCTTGGTATAACTCAGAGTAATATCTTTGTGCTTTGATTGCCACTTCAGCCGGTGTGTCCACAATAGAATTATCTGATCTTCGCACCTGTGTGCAGGCCACGCTCTGGCGTGGTGCAAAAATTTTTTTGAAGAAGTATGTGGTGCACTTATCACCTTTAGTGATGCGTGTGGCCCTGTATTGGACACAAACCCGATGTTTGTGTTGCCTTTCAAGTGCGTTGAGGTGGGCAGCTGCCTCCGCCCACTTCTGGCCCCATGCAGGGCTATATCCTGAGGCTGGAATGTTGGACTCCAGGTGGGCCAATTCCGCCAGTGCATGCGATATAACTGCTGATGTGGCTCTTGAGCGTCTGGATGAGAGATGGTGATAGTGGCGGATGGTGTCTTCTTTGAAAGTTGCCCATGTGGAAATGGGGTCCACGCAAAATGGTGCAACAAACGATTTTGCCAAAGTTGCCTCTTCCACCCACATGGAAAATCCTGGTGACGCAAGCTCTGGGGGGCGGATTTTGCACCAATGTGGGGCCTTTGCAACTGTGATGGGTAAGTGGTATGTTATCGAGACCAGTTGGTAGTCGGAGAATTCTATTTTTATTGTTTTGAAGTGGGAGATGTGGGGTTGGAATTTCGCCAGCGCTAGAATAAGGTCAATGCGGGTCATGGACCTTAATTGGCCATTGTGGATGTGGGGACGCATCATGTTTTTGAGCAGTGGGGCATGTCGCGGCAGCGCATCCATTAACCCAAGGGTGGCTTTTAGAACGCATAGTTCTACATGATGGGCGTGGGGTGAGGGCGGCCACCGGTCCGTTGGTGAGGTTAGCCAACAGTTCATGTCGCCAATTAGGAAAGAATTGGGGGGTAGTGGGAGGGATTTGACCAATGAGAAAAATTCTCGACGCTCTTGTGCACCGTTTGGGGCGTAAATGTTGACGATTGTGTGTGCAACATTGGCCCATGAGAAGGTGACAAAGAGCACTCGGTCATTTAGGAATGTTTCTGAAGATGTAAATTTGAAAAGATTGTTTTTCCAAATTAGCACCCCACAGTGCTTCGACCAAAAGGATAGGGATGGTAGGAGCATTGTTTTCCAAGCATCCTCGGAACCTCATTGACAGTGGGTTTCCTGGATGGCCAGGATATCCACGGGTAAATTATTTTGTAAAAAACTCATTTTCCTAGCCTGGGACAGGGAGGCCTTGAGTCCAGCGATATTCAGCATCCCTAGAGTGAAGGTTTCCCCCATTGCACCTTAGGTGTGAGGGGGTGGGCCCCCTGGCCCACCAGCCTCTTCCAGGTCCCCACGGGCTTTCACAGCAGCGCGGGTATCAGCAGCAACACTATCGGGGTTTTTGTTAATTTTTGCGGAAAGAGTCGCATTGGCTTTGGCCTTCGCTTTTTGTTTTCCCGACGTCGGACGAATTTTTGCGGTGCGGATAAGTTCGGTGCACCGTCAAGTGGGGCAAAAAAAAATTTTGGTTGGGATAGGTCCCAAGTCAGTTTCAACCGGGGCTTGGGTGCAGCAATTGGGTGAGATCAAATCTCCCACTGGATCCTCAGATTGAGTGGCCCGTTCAGCTTGGGCCTCCCAATCTGATTGGGTGATGGATTCCTGAGTTGCTTCCACCGCGAAGGTCTCCATGTCCTCCTGGCATTGTGAGTGTGGGATGGTGGTGGTGACCTTGGCCGCTCCTTTGGCCGCGGTCCTATGGGCCTGCTTGACCTTCTTCTGCTCCTATGGGGAGATGGGCTTTACCAATAGGTAGCAGCCTTGTGCTCCCCACGGGAAAGCCTCTTTGGTACTTGCGGTTGGTTTATAGTGCGCCTCTCCGCTGGCCATGGCCGCCGAGGGGTGCTCTTGGAATGTAACGCCCTATTTGATGGGGCATGCGTGTGCCTTATGGCCAAACGTATCACAGTGGGTGCAAATGGGGGGCGTGCTGTCCATGGTTACCCGGAATGGGTGGGTGGTGTGCCCTGCAATGTCAATAAAGGTGGAGTGCGGGATCTGGGTTAGGTCCTTTGCGATCTCCTCAGTTGGGGTCAGAACTGCAATGGCTTTGCTGGTGCACAGGTGTGGCATCAGCGTAAAATGTTGTATTTCAAAAGATTGTATTTTGCCGTATATGGTGAGACCATCTTTCAGGTGTTGCTCCAAAATGTCACGCTTTACCGTAGTAGGCAAAAAGTCAAACGTGAGGAAAATTTGGTTTGATTTTGTCCATCTGGTGCATTTAGTTTCGATGACCTGTTGCCCTTCGGGGAGGTCAACCACTATGCACACCACTGCAGCCTCATCTGCTGCTATTTTGCTTTCAAAAACTTAGGTCCAGCCAACCACGTGACATGGAGTGAGGTGCAATGTACACCACAGTTGGGAAAATTTTGTGTACATCTTCACAAAATTTTTCCCATAGGGCCGTTTTTTGGATGTCCAGATACACACGGACTCCGAATTCCACCGATGAAAGTGGCTGGGAATGTGGCGTGTTGATGTACTGGTTGCATCATGCTTGCCACGCGAGTATCTCTGGGGAAATTGTGACCGCCAGTTTTTTTAGATTTTTTTCTATTCTGCTGGATTCTCCGGGGCGTTTTTGAATGTTAGAGGCCGCGGGCCTTCCGCCTGCTCCTCTTGCCTTGCTTGCCCAACTGCTCCCAGACATGGGTGCAGACTGATCCCCTCTATGAGATTATCAAACTAGATTTAGTCTTGAATTGAATGGGTTGCAAAAGTGTTTGCAACGAGAAAGAAAAGTATATTAGCACATTATTATAACATCCAGAGATTAATTAATCGTTCCACCTGGACTGACAATTAATATCCTGGATTGACTTTATGGTGAAGTATATCAATCATGGTCCAAATCATGATTTATGAAAATCACTACCCCTGGTATCATCATTCCTGGCCATTTATTAATTCACATCTTGTGTGCAAACCTGCAAAATTGGCCCATCACCATCAAGCAACATCAAATAATTGCTTTTCTGTATCTGTTCCCTAACACAGAAATTAACTCATTTTACAAGTTTAGAACTTTTTGAATTAGGTCTTCCTGACAAGGATCTAATCATCATTAACAATGTTGTCCCTATGGCCGATTTAAACAACCTGATCAACATGAGAAAGGCTAATCTCAGGAGATATTTTCAAAATATTGGGAAATATTTGCACGAGATTATTTTGACTTAAGATGTGCTAAGGGTGTCGTCCACATTATTAGAACTGGATATCTTAAACCGATTTGATTACAACTGATTAGATGGTCAAAATTATCAGAAGAAGCTGTATCCAAAAAGATTAAGAAACTTTCAATTGTGGCATGTTAGTGCCTTCAAAAAGTCCCTAAGCTGCACCAATTTTAATAGTGAAGAAAAAGGACAGAAGCAGGCAAGTAGTCATTGATTACTGGAAGTTAAACAGCATCATGAAAAAGTACTTATACACACTGCCATGAATTGGTGATGCCTTGGACAGTCTAGAGGGCGTGATGTTATTCTCAGCGATGGACCTTATCAGTGGGTATTAGCAGATAGATGTTCCAAAGAGGATCACAAGAAATGTGCAATAATAACCCAGGAGGGCCTATTCCATCTGACAAGAATGCCTCAAGAGCTCTGCAATGCCCTGGCTACCTTCCAGAGAGCCATGGACACAATCCTGGGATATTTAAAGTTTTCATGTATACTAGTGTACCTTGGTGATAACATTGTTTTAAGCTGCACTTTTGATGACCACATGGAATACTTAGAGGAGGCTTCAAGAAGGCTAGCAGCTGCAAACTTAAAAAAAAAAGCCCAAAAAACTGCAGTTATTTAAGGGTTAGCTGGAATACCTCAGCTTTTTAGTTGGCTGTTGGAATTTTAACCAGATGGATTCTTCCAATGATTTATCATTATTTGGTATGAATGGCCAATACCAGCGTATAATATCATTGGCTGATTTTTGTGGTTTTATAATTGCTAGGTAGTTGCTCCCCAATTGGGTTAAGCTGAATCTAAGAATCCACTGAGATTGAAATGTTAGGATTAAGTGGGGCCAAATGACGTCCCCAATTTGGTATATGGGTCATCAGAAACTAGTAGCCAAAGATGATCTACTTATAACTATTATTAAATATTGACAGAAACTAAAATCCCGATTTTGAGGCAGCCAAGGAGTTTCCAACGTAATAAATAAATAATCAAATATCGCCTGAGGAAGGCAATTCCCTGAATGATCAACTATGACAAAACGTGTTGTCAGCGAGAAGCTGAGAAATCCCAAGTTTAACAAGCAGCCGAGGATGTTTCCAGTGCATAATTACTAAGTCAGACCCAATTCAATGTTAATTTATATTATAATTTATATGGCTCACCAGTGACTGAATTTTGAGGATGAGCCAAAACAAATATTTGGATATTGGAAGGATGGGGTGAGAGGGTCAACACCAGGGAAGAGAGAAGCGTGGTAGAAGAGAGAGATAATAGTTGACTGGAAGAACCAGCAATGAGCTAATAGGTTGGTGACAGGTGCAGCGTCCCTTTTGGAAATATAAATCTCTGGTACTTCCTATCAATAAACATCTCCTTTTGCCTAATCACCATTTTATATAAGTTAATTTTTATTTTGTTGGTTGGGGTAAGGCTGAGGATCCCCAAATGGCATGAGTGACACACCAATTGGGTCAGCCATTGCTGCTGGGCCTGTCGCCTAAGGAAAATGGCAAGGGCTGACCATTCTTCATACTGGATGGCCTGCCAACCAGCAGAGCCCACTGTCACCAGAAAAGCAATTTTCTGATATTGAAAAAGTATGTATTTAGTCTCAACCCTCTAATTTAGATGCCATAAACAAAATGAAACAGCTTGAATCCAAGCACAATATCAAGTATTCCTAGCCATAATTAGGTACTATCGCTGATTTATTACTAACTTCACACAACAAGGAGAGCCGCTCTTCTATTTGCTCAAGAATAAGGTCCCATTTGACTGGATTCTGGCTTGCTAAACAGCATTTAATCAACTCCAACACACTATTGGTTGCAACTGCCCTATAATATCTGAACTTTGATTGCAAATTTGTTGTCCAGACCAATGCATCCCTAATGGAAGTTGGAGCCATAATATCTAGGATTAGAGAAGATCGTGAATAACATCCAGTTAATTTTGCTATTCAGGCTCAAATGTTCATGGTGAGAAATTTCACAGTAACAGAACAAGAATGCCCTGCTGTCATCTATATGCTTGCAAGCAATTTCAGGTCTACCTGCATGGCACTCATTTTAAAGTTGTTACCAATCATGCATCCCTAAGATGGCTGAAAAATTTGAGAGAACCTGAGGGCGATTAGCCCGCTGGGCGTTGAAACTTTAGGCTTATGACTACGCCATTGAGATTATTCTGTGGTAAATTATCAAAACGCTGACTGCCTTTCCTGACTTCTCACTGTCACAATTCTTAGTCTGGCCACCAATGAGTTTTTTTAAAAGATAATTAATGGAGAGTAACAAGATGAGCCTGAATCCATCCAAAAATTATTATCATATTTACAACAGAATACCACCATCAAAAATGAAACACTTTACAAGATCATTGAAGGAAAAAGGTATAATTTCCAAGACCCTCAACCTGAACAGAAATCATTTTGGCTTCCCATAAGGACATGGAACATGGTGGAGTCAAGAAGAAAAAAGAATTTAAAGCAATTCTACCATTAAGATGATGCATTTTTACATCCAAGAAATGCTAGAATGCTGTTCAGAGTGTCAAGGTAAAAGCCCATTATAAAAAAGCACATCTCACCAGCTTGTACAGCCCAAGTTTTCCTGGCACACTGTTCTATCAACGTTGTTGGCCCTCATCCAACAAGCAAAGCAAAGGCCAAGTACATTATTGTAGCTATTGGCCACTTGACTAAATGGGTTGAAGCCAAGGCTATGTAGGAAGCAGGAGCAGCAACTACAGCCAAGTTCGTCCATAAAGTATCCTCCACAAGCATGAATGTCCCCAGATTATTCTCACCAAAAATGGAACAAATTTCACTGCCCATGTCCTCGCCAAACTCAACCAATAAATGTGAGGTCAAGGTGTGCTTTCCACTCCCTATCATCCCAAAACTAATGGTATAGTTGAGCGATCAAATGGGACGTTGGTGCATATCATTAGGAAGTTAACTTTGGCCAAATCATCTAAAGAGATTATCTACTTGATATTGGAAGTATCTGACTACAATATCTTCTACCATTCAGCTACCAGGATGTACCCTTTTAAGTTATTATATGGAAGACATCCATCCCTGCCATCACTACTACATTTGGTCATAGAAGATCCTAGCAAGAACAATTATTCTCACCACATTGAGAAGCTTGCAGATACCCTAATCTAATTTCAGGCTCAAGCCTTAAACAACAGCTTTGTTATGAAAAAAAACTTATTATGAAAAGATCTGAAAAATCGCAACAAATTGGCTGATTATGAAGTAGGCAGTGAAGTTCTATTTTGCAACATCCATGGATTGGGCCAATTGTAGAAGATAGATCGCATCTGGTTTGGGCCATTTAAAATAATTAGAAAAGTTTGGATTATTACACACATTTAAGGATGTTAGAATAGGCCATATATACAACTGGGTCCACGCAAAATTTCTAAAAAGGTTCAATAAGTTGACTGATTAAGAAAAACATATATATAGTAATAGCGTTGCTAAAGAAACAAAAAAAGAAAAATAATAGAATAAATTAGATAAAAAAAAACAAAAAAATATATATTAATATATTGTAATATAATATAACTAATTAATAATATTGCTCACTCTTGATGAGTGGAGGTGACCCAACTTCAAGTCTGTTAGCAATCAAGGCCAACATTAAGGTTAATCAACTGACCCCATATCTATCAGCAATTTGGGTTGAAACTAAAGAATGATGACAATCATCAGAGGCTAATTAGGAATCATAGGGCTTACGTTCAAGTCAAGTGTGGGGAAATGTAGATTCTGGTGGTTGACTCAAAATCAAACCCTTCACAATCATCAATTATAAGCATTTACCCTCTCAAATATTTATAAAAATTACCCTAGTTCTAAATTATGGCTTATTAAAGCAATTATGATCTGGGCCAAATATCCCAACAATTGTTTAGGATGATTTCCTATCAACAGCTCAGGTCAAATATCCTTGCTTAATTCAGTTCAATTAAACATACAATAAACTCAACAACTGTTCACAATTAATTGGGTACAATGACAACCATATATACTAGATAAATCATTTAGGGGTTGATCTCTAAGAATACTTTTAAAAATTCCATGGACAAATAGAACTATAAGATTTCCATCATACTTTTCACAATTAGTTTCCCATCCTATGGCAAATTAGTATGTTGATCCTTGTAATCAGCACAATAGCACTTGCACATGGACCACCCAATTGGGAGTACCTAGTGCTATCAAGAGAGCCCTGCTGACATCTCAATTAGGGGTACATCATCTACTCAAAATCGATGCCAATTTCAAGAAATCATATTTTGCCAGCTGTACGATGAAACTTAAATTGGGCTTATTTTAGGACAATTTTGCACGTTCACATTGCAGTTTTGTCCCTAAAACCTTCCCAATTTTAAGAGTCTTTTGCCACCAATAGTCTAGCACTATGTTATGTTCATATTAGTTCAAGGGCTGAATTGAGGTGGAAATAATTATCTGTGAAGATTGAGTGCTTAATATATGGCCAGGAGATGCTCTAGAGGCATAAATACCAGCGCCTGGCCTAATGAAAGAACCACCCAATAGTATCTTTGATAATGATGTATTTTAATAATTCTAATTATCTGGTTTTTATCAGGGTTTTTTTTGAAGTGTGTTGAAAATCTACTAGATCATAAATCTTAGCTTGTAAAACTTTGCCTTCCTTTGTAGAAGTTCACAAATGCGTAGGGAAAATTAAGCCCAAAATCAACTGGAAGAGTCAGACTTATTTATAAAAACCTAGTGAGCTTCCAAACGGTCAAAATACCATAAGACACTGGCAAAAAATAAGGATTTTTAAGCCAAATTTCTTCCCAATTATACGCAGGATTTAAAATATCAGGTGAGCGATCCTTAGGTTTAATAATGCATATCAAAATATGAGACTACCATCAAGTAAAATTCTTTCTTAATTTACTAAAATTAACTCCAAGCCTCGCCTAACTAAACCTAGCCTCAAAGCCCAATTCCCTTTATAGTGGTATCAACTTGACCATTTTCTTTGTTGGTCAATTTCACTTTAAATAAATTACTAACTTATTTTCATATATAGATGATATTTGCTTCTCTTGATGTTTACCTTCTTATAGTGTTAATAGGGTATATATAAACTATAAAGAGATTAACACTGTGAAAGGCGATGTTTACTTCCTTTTGTTGATAGTCTTTTCTTTGAGAGTTAGAGACACACTCCTCACATCAGATGACCAACCACATTTTATACTTGTATGAATATTTTTCTTGTGGACCTCTTCCTGAGCGTTTGTTGGGTGTGGTGGCATTTCTGAATGTTCAGTTTAGTATTGCATCACCATTTCCTAGTACTGTATACTTGTTGTATGGTTCTTCTTTTTTCTTGCGACCATCAACTGGGGGTTTTCACCCTCCTTGCAGGTATCTGTGAGTTTCTGAACCCTCAAGTTTTGACTAGGTATTTTTAAAAGCCCCTTTAGAATTACATTTTGAACTGAAGCAGGACTCAGCTTCTCTTGCCTCTAAAGCTTCTTTTAATATCCACAAAAACAGTCCTCATTCACCTCCTTGTAGAGCATAAATGTTGCATTATCATTTTCTCAGTGCGGTAAATTAGCTATTATAGTTTTCAGCTCCCACCGTTGTTTATGAAAATTTATTGAAGGTTTGAAAAGTTTATTGAAAACACCTCTATATTAGTGTCATCCTTTTAGACTTATAAAGGTTCTTTGATTTTTTTAGGTGAGCCACCCTTAGCTGCCATATTGATAGTGATTCTGTGCTCAGTCACAAGCCTTACCTGTGTTTGAGGTCAATTGAGGATCACCCTCTTATTTTAAATCTATTAAATACAGAAAATGTGCTTGGGTAGGGGTTTTTTGCCATCTAACTTGGACCTCGTGATGGGCGACTGTAAAATTTACTCTTGGTTGATTATTGGTTGTCAAACCAGTAACCTTTTTACTGCACAGGTTCAATTTCCTCATGCACCTCGCGTTGTATAGAATGTATTATCTGATAGTATGGAGACTAATGTCCATATTTGAGTTTGGACTATTATTAGGCCCAATGCTTGCGCCGGTGCTTCCAATTATTACTCAATAAGTCATACTCATAGGGATTTGTTCCCTATATTCCTGTCCACCCGATCTTCATCCAGATACCCCTGTGACAGTTTCTTTTGGCCAAACACACAGTCGGCAGCTATCCCTGATTGTGGTTCCCTTCATCTCTAGATCCCCACTTAGATCTCTATTCTTCTCTTTGAGAATCTTCCAATTATTGCCTTCTGCAATAATATCCTTGAGATGGAATGTCACAATGGAAGCTGATAGTCCAACTATACACCAAATTGACAGTATTACTAATAATACTAATAATACTGTTTTCCTAAAGGCTGTTTTCAACGTGTTTTTATTATAGGGAATCCTAGGGAATTATATAGTAGGGGATTTGGTTGTCTAACCCTCAGTTGACACCTCTTCAATGAAATGACAGATGTTGCTGTTGAATCACCCTTTCTCGTCTTTGCAGTGATGGTCTTCCCCATCCTGGCTAGGATTCCATCATTGGACATCCTCAAGACTTCAAACAGAAAGAGTTGTAAAATGTGTCCCTAACGTTTTTCTCTCGATCCAAGCAAACCAACCATAATTGGCTAGCGACCTGCTTAGGAAATGGGACTTATTACCCATTATGGCAGGTCACTTCACCAACCAATCAATTCGCTAGTTGCAGGCGGCATCACTCGCCTTGCAACTCACTATTCATTCCCAATTAGTTGGTGATGAAACCTGACCAATCCCAATCTGTACACCTGATAGTTAATCACTATCAGATGCCCCTACTTTGTCAGCTACTCTGCCCAATGAGATATTATGTATTCATCTGGATCAATCCCTGATGGATATGACCAGGTGAATATACCAAAATCCCCTGAATGTGGCTCCTCCAAAACTTGGGCCAACTGATTTCCAATTCACTTCGCCTTAGGGAATTTTCCCCTAGCGACACTAGGTAATCTAGTAGGCTGGGAATATGGGCAAAAGTCCCAACGCATCCCCCCTCTTGCCTAGATTTCCAGCGAGAAAAGGACCGGGGCATGAGAACACCGCTTTGGACACCTGGCCAAATACTTCATTGGTTCAAGCAGAGTACACTTGTCAATACTCAACGCTGCTTGGGATGACCTTAGCATATGGAGTTCTTCCTCTTCCTCCTTGCTACTGCCTACTCAGAGCGCGGTCCCCACAACCTTCTGTCATGCCAGGATGATCTATTTACTCATGACAATATTGGTTCCAAGATCCAGTTTTCCCCCCATCAGGGTATATGACCCTCTGTCATATTCATTTTTTTAGTACTAGATGGTCCCAACCCAAGGGGGGATTCATCGATGTTTATTGAATTATGCCTGGGCTCCTAAGAGCCTGAGGCGAGGGAAGGGGAGGGAGGAGGTATCGAGAAAGGGAGGGGGGTTTGCGCGCCAGAGCCGTGCTGCAGTGACAACTGAGCGGGGGAGGGTTGGCGACATAGTGCAGACCTTCAGGGCCATCTCAAAGTGTA
The DNA here is from genome assembly GCA_022478985.1 of Massospora cicadina. NCBI lineage: Eukaryota > Fungi > Entomophthoromycota > Entomophthoromycetes > Entomophthorales > Entomophthoraceae > Massospora > Massospora cicadina. Next base: position 66,777 of record JAKSZP010005664.1, read on the forward strand.
CCTGAAAGTGGGTGATCATGTGTGGAAGGGTCCACACCTGCTGGTCAAAGGCAGCACGAAGGAAGGAGTTATGGATGGTCCAGATGGCTGTGGCATAGGCGAGGACACGGAGGGGTCGGTGGCAACCAGGCAATGTCTGCTCAAACATGAGGTCTTGCACAGGGTGTCCAGACTAGGGCTGAGCATGGAGGAGCGCGCGGGCCTTTGGCCAAAATGCGGCGACACCTGGACATGTGAAAAAACGATGGAGGTGGGAGTCAATAGGCTCCACACAGCGGGGGCAGCTTCGGTGCTGGAAGGTAGGGCCAGTCCGGTCCCCTGTCCTGTATGAACAGTGGAGCACCCTCCATAAGGTGTTGGACACCTTTGCTGACAGGATGGGGTGATAGACGTCCTTCCACAATTCCTTAAGGTCAAATCTCACGGAGGAAGGGAGGAGCTCAAGGAGCCTTGGGCGGATGGGAGGACGATCTTGGGGGTTGAGGCGAGTTGTGACAACTTGTCCATTGTGCACAATTGCATGGCGACGTGGGCTGAGGCCAGGGCCTTCCCTTCTGTATGGGAAGGCATGGTGGATCCGCGCGCCTACTCGTTTCAGGGCAAGGAGAGCCTGGTTCCAGTAGGGGGATGAGGATGGTTTTAGGCGATGGCCTGGGTGGTTTGTGAGCCACCCCCTAATGAGGTCAGAGATGCTCTAGGAAGACCCAGAGCTGCTGACACTGACTGGCGGAGGGCGGGCGCCCATTGGGGCATGGGGGTCGCGTCCCAGCAGACAATCGGCCATAGGAACTTCAGGAAGATTGTGGTGGCGTGGGATCGCGTGTCCAGAAGCCCTAGGCCCCCTTCATTGCAGGGTCGGGCAATGGTTGAGAGGGCCATTGGTGGATGGTTTGAGCCCCAGATCCAACAGCGGAGGAGTACATTGAGCCGCGTATAAAAGGCATCTGTGAATGGGCAGACGTGCGCTAGGAACCAGACTTTGGAGAGGAGGAACACATTGGCCATCAGAGCTCGACCCTGGGGGGTGATGTGCCGCCGGTTCCAGCTGGCAATCCTGGAGTTAACTGCTGCAAGGAGCAAGTCCTCATTGTCCTTTAGCGCAACTCCTTGTTGGTTGGTGAGAACGCCCAGGTGACGGAAGGTACCGCGCTCAGGTTCAATACCAAATGGTGGGGGGAAGGTGGGGGAGCCGACCTGTACAACTGTTGTCTTGGAGGTGTTGACCATGGCGTTGGACGCCTTGGTGTACCTCTCAATGGTCACAGCAGCGAGGGCAACATCCCCAGGGCAGCCAAATGCAATGGCAGTGTCATCTGCAAATGCCATGGTTCGTGTGGGGGCTTTACCTGGGACCAGAATCCCTGTTAGCTTGTCCTGTAAGGAGGCCAAGAGGGGGTCAAGGGTGATGCTAAAAAGGATAGGGCTCAGGGGGTCCCCTTGCCGGAGACCTTGTCCAACTGGTACTGCCACTGTAAAACCCATTGGCGCCAGGACTCTGGTGTGGAGCTGGTCATAGAGCGCTGATATCCAGCGCCTAGCTGCGGGTGGGAGATGGAAGCGGGCCAGGGAAGCATCAATATACTTCCAGGCTACCCGATCATATGCTTTCTCCATATCCAGGAGAGCCACAAAGCCATTCACCTTACGAGAGTTAGCAGTCAAAGTCACGTGAAGGTCATTATAGTTGTCCCATAACGACCTCCCCGGAATAAAACCGTACTGGGATGGGGAGAGGCGAGGTGACACCCATTTGGTGATGCGGTTGGCCAGAAGCTTCATGAAGAGCTTGTGGTCTGTGTTGATCAACGCTATGGGGCGCCAGTTCGCCAGGTTCTCACGGTCTGACTTCTTGTGAATGAGGGTCGTGATTGAGACTCTGGAGTCGGGGAGGACCTCGCCATTCACCAAGAGTGCAGCGAAGAGGTCGCGGAGGGTTCTGGCTATCACTGCAGGTTCCAGAAGGTACACCTTGAAGGGTATTCCGTCTGGGCCTGGGGCTTTAAGCCGTGGGGATTTCAGAAGGGTTTCCATCACCTCCTGGATGAAAATAGGCGCCAGTAGAGCCTCATCAGTCCGTGGGTCAATGGGCGGCTCTGGAGCCCGCCACAGGAAGTCTTGGATGTCCGATGGGTCCACCTGGGTGGCATTGAAGAGGCTGGAGTAGAAGCGGTGTAGTTCCTGCGTGATTTCTCTTTATCTGAAGTGGTTGTAGTGCCAATCTTCAGTGCAGTAATATCCTGCGCTGTTGACCGGGCTTTCTGTTTCTGAAAGAAGAAGCGGGTGGGGCGTTCCCATTGAGCATAGTAACGAGATGTTGTAAAGTTTGCTGCCCGTTCTTCCTGAAGTGTGAGCTCCAAGCGGAGTGCTTCCTGCGCCGCTTCCCAGTCTTCCAACCATCTGGGAGAGGGCGAAGGCTGGCAGTTTCGCTCTAGATGTCTGATTCTGGCTTCCGCCCTTTTGACTCTGGCGCGAGCTGCAGTCATCTGGGCTTTGGCACAGTTGTAAGCAACGCGGGTGATGCCCTCCTTGGTCACCGCCCATTTAGCCTTGTGGTCAAGAAGGTAGGGTGGGGGGAGGTTAGAGTCTCCCGGATGGTCATAGACAGCTTCTCCTTAGTGAAGGGATTGTTGAGAAGAGCTGGGGCAACCCTAGGCCAGAACCTACGCGACGGTCTAAGTGTGGTGGTGAGGACAACGGTGAGTGACCTGTGATCACTCAGATGGTTGTCACGAGAGATGGGAGAGGAAACGCGGCCAATTAGCAGGGGGCCAATCAGTGCCATATCTATGCGTGACGCTGACTGGAAAGCTCCTCCATCATACTGGATCCTAGTCATGCAACCTAGGCCAGACGCGGAGGGTGGAAGCGCATCTATAAAGCCACTCAGGCGAAGGAAATCCTGGAGGCGACTTGATCCAGGGCATTCCTTTGCTGCAGGGGGTAAGAGTCACGGATGCGACTTATGGTTGTGTTGAAATCTCCTAAGAGGACTGTATTCCGTGGGAGATTGAGTTGGAGGAGCTCTTCCAAGAGCCGATTTGCTCCTGACCTGCATTAGGCAGGTAGATGCTTGCAGCGAAGAAGGAGAAGTCAGGAGTGGTGAGTTTGGCCAGTATGAGGCGGCCACCTAGATATTGTGAAAAAGAATGGGTTTTAACCCGGGGATTCAAAACAATAAGGGCGGCATGGTTTGTCCAGAAGGAGTTGCCTCCAAGCTGTTCATTCCATGCAGATTGTTCGTGGGGAGGATATGGGGCTCCTGGACAGCAGCGATGTCAATTTGTGCTGACCTGAAGTTTCGGAGGAGGCGGGCTCTCCGCTTAAAGTCCCGCAACCCATTTGCGTTGATGGATTGCAGGGCCAGGGTGCTGCCATGGGGACTCATAGCTGTTCCGCTCCATGTCCTGGGGGTTGCCAGAGATTAAACCTGCTGCTGTGAGGCGGCTAGTTTTGAGTCCTTTAGCTTGACTATTAGCTGCAATCCGTGAGGAGCGTCAAGGGTTCTGAGGGGAAGGAGAGGGTGGGGGCGGAGGACCCAGTAAGCCAGCCTAGGATGCTGCCCCCGCTCCGTTGCAGTGGAAGGACCTGAGGGTGCTCAATGGTGACCTCCGCGGTGTCCCCATTTGATGAGTCTGAGTTCATATTCACTTCCTCCAACACTGCAAAGGATCCGCGCGAAATGGACTGTGGGGTTGGGGTAGGACATTTTGAGGTGGCACTTCTACAGCAGGCCGCGAGTTGCCAGTCCATGCTGGTGGGCATAGCTCCATTGGGAGCTGAGGGTTGATGCGATAAATCGCTGGTGGAGGTTGGTGGGGGTGCCGCGGAGCCCTGAGTGGGGGTGGCTGATGGGGGCACCCTGTGGGAGATGCCTTGCGCTTGGTGAGAGAGGGAGTTGACTCTGGGAGATTGGAGGGGTGCCCACTGGAAGGGGGCATGAGCGCGAAGGTATCCCATACCCTCAGTGGGGTTAGCTGTTTCAACTGCTAGGCGTAAGGCCTCAGGGGACAGGTCTTGAACGGGAACCCATTGTGTGGGTTGTGGAATTGCTGCTGCAGCCACGTGGGATCGTTTTTGGCCTGGTTTAGGCCCCTGGGTGGTGGCTAAGAGGGCTTGTTTTCGAGCTGTGCAGCCACTATACAAGTGTCCAAGGGCGTTACACCATGAACACCGGGGGCGCGCCTGATCAGGGTCGACAAAAAGATCTCAGGGCATTCCCCAACTACCGCCACACGAGGAATAACCTCAATGTTGCGGGATACAGTGGGGGAGGGGATGAACGACGCCCTAGCAGTGCGAGCTCTTTGAGTGGGAGTATAGTAAGAGGGGACGCTAAAGTCCACTGAAAGAACAGACCCAAACTCCATTAAACCACTATGGAGTGCCAGTTTAAGAGACTCAGGATCAACAGTCGTTGGTAGGTTGGAAAAAGTAACCCATGAAATTTTCTCCAGGTGAGAGCGTGTGCGGGAGATGCGAAGAGATCCGCGTGGGATAATGACCTGGAGGGTGGCAGCATGGTCAGCAAGGGCAGCTTCAGTGAAGCCCACATCGATTTAGTGGCCCTCCACTGATTCATGGATGATGGTGTTAATAGGGAATGTCTCCGCAATCGCTGCAAAGTATGATAAGTAATCCTCTGTATAGAATTCAACAGGGTTATGTCCATAATAAAGGCAAATTGCGTGGGAGAGGGTTGAGCGAGGTAGAGCTTTTTGCGCTCTAGTTTCGGCCCATTTCTTCTTAACATCAGCAATAAACGCCACTTCACGGGGATCAGCTTTGGGTAGCGTTGGTGCCAGAGGTTTTTGCCACGCCCCAGTGGCTCCTTTGGTACGTTTGTGTTTGCTTTGGGCTGCAATTGCAGGTTGAGTGTGAGCTGGTGGTTTGGCAAGTTTGCGGAGTTCCCTTGTTTCTGGAATGTTACAGAAGCTGGCGTCATATTAAATTGAGGGGCGGTTTGTTGGGCCTCGCTAAATTGGGGAGGCCCATCCAGATTGGAATTAACTCCAGCCTGTTGGGAGGAGGGAGATGTTTCATCACCATCCCAATCTATTTGGGTAAATTCAGCCCGAGTATTTGCTGTGATTTCGTGGGCAAAACTCACTGGCTGATTGGTGAATTGGTCGTTTTCAGCATATTGAGATAAAGTGCCGACTTGAGAAGTGCCGATTATGGGATTTAAATGGGACGGGTGAGATTGGAACTGGTGTGAAGTTCCAAAATCTGAACCATTTAAATCCCCATTGGGAAGAGTAGATTGTCCCAATTTGGTGCTTAGTGAACCAGAATGTGCGGCTAATTCAACCTTACATCCGATGGTTTGGGGGCCAGGTGATTGTTGGGCCTCGCTAAATTGGGGAGTCTCATCCAGATTGGAATTAACTCCAGCCAATTGGGAGGAGGGCGATGTTTCATCATCATCCAAATCTATTTGGGTAAATTCAGCCCGAGTATTTGCTGTGATTTCATAGGCAAAACTCATTGGCTGATTGGTGAATTGGTCATTTTCAGCATATTGAGATAAAGTGCCGACTTGATAAGTGCCGATTATGGGGTTTAAATGGAACGGGTGAGATTGGAACTGGTGTGAAGTTCCAAAATCCGAACCATTTGAATCCTCATTGGGAAGAGTAGATTGTCCCAATTTGGTGCTTAGTGAACCAGAATGTGCGGCTAATCCAACCTTACATCTGAGGATTTGGGGGCCAGGTAGCTGGGTATCGCCCCTCATGAAGGGAGCCAGAAACACGGCGTCAGCAATAATAGATGGGGCTGAATTAGCTGACACAATGGGGGAGGTGAATGTCTGGATGGGCTGAGTTGCATTCAACTGAGCAGACGCCATTAAAACAGCGTGGGTGATGGCCTCCTTGGTTGGAGGGGGCCCAGCGGGTTGGTGGGAGGCAGCGCACACAGAGCTGTTAGGCGTGAAGGTTGCAGAAGTGCGTTCAGGTGAACTGGCGCTAGTTGGAGTAGCTCCAGGTTGGGGGGTGGTGCCTGCTTTCATGGCTGCTGCTTGAGAGCGGGTGATTCTGGTTGACCCTGAGGTGGGTAACCGAGGGTTGCTTCGTTTGGGGTGGTGCTGGCTCGTTTGGCATAGCCTGCGGGTTCTTTTGCGGGGTTTCCCGCCATATTTGCTAATAGTTTTCGTAAATCTCTTTAGTGGAGCTAAATTTCAGGCTGAATTGATTTTCGAAAAGTGATGCTTAGCAGAAAGAGATTTTTACCCTCTGTCATATTCAGGATTCTTGGTCCAGCGTCCTTGAATTCCTGATTCTCTCCTCATTCTAGACAGGAGACTCTTGCCGTCAATGTTTATTTCGCGGCTTGATTAGGAATACTTATTTCTATTCACCTTCATTATTTCAGCCATAACCCCTTGGCTGTAAGTCATTCTTAATTCTTCCCTCAGAAAGCTTATCTCATTAATTTTGAGATTACTTTCCCCAAAATTGGAGCCTAATGGATTATAGAGTGCATAATTTCAACTTCTATATAAGTCTGACATCCCCCCTCTAGTCCAGCTCATATGTCAAATTCAGAATCTTGCTACCAGCAGCTCCTCAACAGTCTGTCTGATCCAGACCTCCGTCTCTTCCAGCAGATGAGTCAGGATGCTTGACGGAACTTCTTCTATGGTCCTTCCAGGACTCATACGCCTAGTCTGGCACAAGCGGCTAGTCCTTCTGTTGAATTACTGGAAATGGTAACCAATCCCTTTGAAACCAGGCTTGCCATCATTTCGAACAACTCTTGGCTGACTCTTCCCTTGCAGTTGAATCCTGAGTCAGGCTTCAAAACCCTCCTGGATTAGGCTCCTTTCACTGATGCTCCAAACATCATTGTCAATGCTCCGGAGATCATGCCAGTCACTCTGGATTGTTCGTTCTTGACCAGGTCAGACTTGCTTCCTGAATTCCTCTTCCAACTTGGTCAATTCTACAAAACCTCTGTACTGGTTTCTGAGCTCTCAATTGGGAACAGCATACATTTTGAGCTCCCCTACATTGAACTCTGGGCCCAAGTCACCAAGGCTTTGACATTAGCGTTGAATCTCTCTGATCTGGACAACCTTCTGGATTGGGATACTGCCACTTAAGCTCTTCGCTTTGCTGGCCAAGTTCTTCGAAGTTGGTCAATAAAGCTTTTAGCCTCGCCTGGCTTCCACCAGTCATTCAGCTTTAGCTTCTGTGAAGCCCATAGTCGCCGTTTGCAGGATGCAATCTGCTCTCTGCACAACTACCTCTTCTCTGGAGCTTCTCATCACTATCTTCTATTGATGGCGTTAGTCTGGGGCATGATTTGATAACCCCCATTGAGTATTCCTTCTTCGCTGCTGGTACACATTTCTGGTGTCCTCGATGAAGCCCATTAGCAGGCGCTTAAGACAAATCTTCCAGCTCCAGTTCCTTATCAGTATTAACCAGGGTTATTCGCTGATTGCCTCTTTCTCTATTGCTGTTTTCCTCTCTCGCTCTGGGGTTTTGCAATTGGCATCTTCCAAAATTTCAATTTCCCTTCCCCTAGTCACGTTTTCTCAGGGCTTGGCATCCGCTCAATGAATGTGGTTTTGTGTAGGTCTTGCCCTCGCAAGTGTCTGATCACATATCAATTTCAATGGGCTGTTTCTTCCTACTGCGATCCATTCTCCCTCCCCCAAGAGGCGACATAGGCGGAAATATCCCTGTACTGAGGATGACCAATAAAAATAAAATTTATAAAAAAATATATCGACTTTTTTTCTATGCTTTAAAAATCTTTTTTCCAATATTTTTTATCAATTTTCAATCTTTATTTTTCTTTTTTCCTATGGGATTTGACCTTGTTTTGGTTCAGAGGTCCATCTTTTCCCCCAAACTGGGTCCTGGGTACTTAAACCTACTAGTATTCCATGGTTCAGAGGTCATTTTTTCGGACTTAACCATCTAGATTGGTTCAGAGGTCCTTTTTTTTTGGACTTGACCTAATCATCAGGACATGACCAACTTAATGGTTCATCAGTATTTTAAGAATTCTTTTATTTTTTTCCTCGATCCACCGCTTTAGATACTTAGCATGGACTCAATTTACAACTCATTCATCCAAGAGATTCTTGATGGAGTAAGCATCAGTTTCCATCTTGGTGATTACTTCAAATGGACCTGACCACAATGCATCCAATTTGTTTCTTCATCTGAAACCATGCATATTGCAATAGGCAACTCTTTCACCTATCAATATTCTTCTAATGCCAGTCAATTTTTGTCATCTGTCAATTTCTCTTGTATCCTTTTCTTCAAGGTTGTATCAAACGCTTGTGATTGCATATCGATCAGGATACTCATCAGTCAGCTCAAGTATTGCTTGGTACTCATCCCTGACGTAGGTTCTACTACCAAATATAATATTGGCGGCAACGCGGCCTTTCTTCCACATAGTAATTCAAATGGTGTCTTTCCCATCACCGTTTGATGATTAATGTTGTAGGAAAACGTCACCAAACTCAGATACATTCCCCATGTGAAAGTTCTCCCTGTGACTAGCTTCCTAAGTGTCATGGCCAGTGTCCCATTGACCCATTTTACCAGTTCATTTGTCTCCAGCTAGTATGGTACTGACATGACTCCTCGGATCCCCATTATTTCATTTAGCCTCAGGATCACATGAGATGTGAAGTTGGTCCCATTGTCACTCAGTATGACTTGTGGACATCCATGCCAGTATACTACTTTATCCAGATGAATCTCACAGTACTGGTAACGTCAACTCTGGTTAGGGCTTTCATTTTGACCCATCTCATCAGATGGTCGATGGCTACTATGATGTACTTGACTCCCCCTGTGCTCATCGCCAGCAGTCCCATCACATCAATGGACACCGTGTGCCAGGCAAATCCAGGTCGGACCAGTTGGTATCCAGTTGTGTTCTTGTGTGGTTTATGCAGCTGGCATTCCACGCAACAAGCCAGATGATCTGCGACATCATAGTTAATCAATCCCAGTAATAATACTGGAGAATATGGTCAGTTGTTTTTCTCAGGCCTCTGTGCCTGACAACCTTATGAGCTGCTTGTACTATTGCTGCTCTTTCCAATGGTTTTGGAATAATAGCCGCTTCCTGTTGATCATCTTGAATACTTGTCCATCCATAGTCTTGGTGTTTTCCATTGCTTTTTGAAGCGCACCTTGGATTTCTCGAGGCTTGTCCTTAATTCTTCCTTTGACCATTCTCTGGAATAGCTCATCCGCCGCGGGTATACCAACTGGACCATTGGCAACCGCGATAAGCCATCCAAGTTCTGGTGAGAAGCCCCCGCTTGGTGGACTATCTCATAATCATAAGCCTGAAGCTTAAGTGCCCATCAGGCCAGTAGTCCTTCCAGTTCCCTTAGATTGTGCAGCCAACGCAGTGAAGAGTGGTCTGTCACCACCTTAAAGTGCATTCCATGGACATACACCCAAAACTGCTTACAAGCGTAAATGACCATAAGGCATTCACACTCAGTCATGGTGTAGTTCCTCTCAGCAGCTGAGAGTGTCCAGCTCACATATACCACCGGATGCTCATCCCCAAGTTCATCTACTTGGCTTAGTAGGGCGCCAATTGCCATCAACGAAGCATCAGTTTGAATGATAAACTCCCAATCGAAATTCAGATAAGTCAAGATTGGCAAATTTATCAAATACTGGTGTAACTTATCAAAGGAGTCCTGGGCCTCTTCATTTCATACAAATCCTTTTTTCAGATCCTTTAGTAAATGAAAAAAGGCTTGGCTATTTGAGCGAAGTCCTACATAAATCTTCTGTAGTATCTGACCATACCAAGAAATACTTGGATAACTTGGACACTTTTTGGCACAGCCATGCACTCTTAGCTGCTATCTTCTGGGGTTGCAGCTGCAATTCACTTGCATTAATCACAAACACCAGGTATTCCAGCTCCTTCTTGAAGAAGTGGCACTTCCTTGGCTTTGTCATGGTTGGATGACATTATAGTAGGAACTGATGCCAGAGATAAGGCTGGGCGACAGGAGGCCCAGAAGGTGAAACTTTAGGCTCTTCCTGACCTGAAACACACCTTAGATCAACGCTGGGTGCAAGCCAAGCATGCCCAGGTTGATACTAGTGGGGTGAAAAACGCCCAGCCTCTTGTCTCAGCCCAGGCACTGAAACAAACAATTTACATTTTAAACAAAGACGGTTCAATTCGCTTGGTTGGAGAGCAAGGGTTCGAGTCCCACTCCAGCTATGAAATTTTAAGCTCAGGTAAGGTACAGCTTCAATCGATTACTTGAGTGAAGGCACTCTTGGTGTATTTTACTAAAACGGATGGAAGCATCTGTTTATTGGAGCATCAAGGCTTGGGCGCACTTCCACAGAACCTGAATTTCCCTGGCCCACTTTAAATATGTTTTTGCGACCAACATACCTTATTGGTTGACTTTCTTTAATAATTTCCCCGTTATTTTACGTTTTTTACAATGGTTCCTTGGGTGAACATGGTGGTGAACCTCTTCAGGGAGGTCTCCAACTATGTGGGCCACTACCTATCATCACCATTTACACGCATCCCAGGTGCTTTCTTCGGCCGTTCAGGTCCCCTCCAGACTGATACACCCAAGACTACTCGCGCCAGGATACCCTTGAATATGGACTCCCCGTTGGTGTCTACTCAAGTTGGGAGTTTTCCTACTTACCTGTTCTCATATGTGGTGTTTTACACCCTCGCCTGGGTTACCTTCTGCTCAAGCACCATTCTAGGTGCCCCATTTCCCATTCTCTTAACAGCTAAACCATAGCAATGTGGGTTTGCTTCCCACATCACCTTGCTGGGAACAAGAGAGTTACAGACACTCTCTTGACAGGCTTGATCTTCAGGTTAGCCGCGGACAGTCTCTTAAAAACTTCTTCCAAGTGATGGAGGTGATCAGTAAACGTTCTACTGAACACATTGATATCATCCAGATATACCAGGATGCACAACAACTTCAGGTCACTCAATATCACATCCATGGCCCTCTGAAACGTCGCAGGCACATTACAAAGACCCTGGGACATCCTCATCAGCCGGTATAACCCCTGTGCGGTAATAATTGCACATTTTTCTTGGTCTTCTTCTGGCAAGTCGATTTTCCAGTATCCCGAGATTAGGTCCATTGCAGAGAAATACTTCGCTTCTTCTAATTAATCCAGCGCATCATTGATCCTCAGTAGGGGATACAAATCCTTCTTCATAATCTTGTTCAGCCTCTGATAGTCAATTACCACCTGATTCAATCCATCTTTTTTCTTTACAATCAGAATCGGACTTGCTCAGGGACTTGATGCTGGAACATAAGCCCATGCTTCACTAGTTTGCTGATCTCATCTTTCATTACCGCTTCAGCAGCTTTTGAACTTCAGATTGGTCTCATCCTTATTGGTAGATTTTCCCCAGTGTCAACCTTGTGAATTATGTCTTGTGAGCATCCCAAATCGTGGTTGTCCTGAGAAAACACTTCCCAATATCTCTCTTATAATTTGATCACCTCCTCCTTCTGCCCTTCCAGAAGATTTGCGAGCTGCTCCTGATCAACCAATTTTTGATGCTTTCAGCCACCCCAGCTGGTAATCCCATTTCATTGAGAGACCCAAAATCATGAAATCGTCTCAATTCTGCCATTGGGATTAAATGAATAAATGTGATGATTTGATTCCTTTTGACCTTCATCAGTTTTTTGCTCAAATTTTCCAAGAGAACTTTTATTTCTCCATAGCCCGGCATAATTATCCTGAAAGCCACCCATGGCTCCACTTTGGAGTTCTTCCAGGGGCTTCCAACTTCTCCATACAACAGCTCCAGAATCTCCAAAGTCAACCCTGTGTTGACTATCATTTGTGATCCAGCCAGTATAGTTCTCTCCTTCTTGATCCTTAAGGGAATTCCCCAGTTTTCTAGGATTTCCGCCAGCATCTCTCATTTCTTCCTACCAACTAATTGGTATTGAGTTGGTACAATGCTGTCATTTTATATCAGATTAATGAAGTTGTTTCTCCAATTCATTGGAACTTCACCATCCTTCTGGTATACTAATGGTAATGTCTGACCCAGGATGGTCAACGTATTATTCTCAAAGTTACATTTAAATCCATAATTCTGCAGAAACTCCGTTCCAATCAGGATATTGTAGTTTTGGTTCACCAAAACTATCGCTGTCATGGATACCACCATTGACCCAAATTGTAGTGGAAGTGCACTATACGCTCCACAGGAAATGGTGGTGTTCAGCCCAGCTGTTCCATATTCTTTCTTGTGTTCCAAGTCTGGGGAAATCTTTATCCTCTTCACCAGCTTGGTTGACACAATGTTGATGGGTGCTCTGCTGTCGACAATTGCCCTCACCCTCACTTGATTCACCTGAATATCTATATACATACACTCAGAGTATTGTAATAGAGTATTTAGTAAATTGCAGCTTTATTAGCCAAATCTAGGGTATGAATAATCTGTGCCAATAATTTAGGAAACAATTCCTTTATCGCGCTGAGGGTATCAACAGGTTGGCCTCATCTAATTGAACGTCTGCAAACCCATCAGAATTCTCAGCATTTTGAATCTTTTCTGCCAGTTGTCAGGCGTATGGCTGGGCAACTTCCTGAATTATCTCAGGGTCAATCTTCCTCACCCCGGTTCTGGTCATGGCATTTATATCTATGTTGACCACTTGGTATAGCTGATCCTGCTCATTGTCTATGAACAGATCGCTAATATCTATCTCTTTGTTCATGATATTGGGAGGAACAGGTATCTCCGCCGGTCTATACTGTTCCTTGTCTATGCAGCGGGACCTTTTCCCAAATCTTTGGCTACTGCTGTCTCCTTAGCTTGGACCACGTTAATTTGATCTTTCAGCTTTTTGCAGTGTGTGGCAAAATGTCCTTTCCTGCCACACTTGAAGCAGACCTTCTCTTTATTATTTAACCATTTATATTCCTTGGGCTTATTTCCCAGCACAGTTTGGTTATAAGTCTCCTTCGCTCCTTTGCTTCCCTTCATGGGATTCAGATTTGGACTGGATTGGACTTGAAGCTTTTATTTGGGGCATCAAACGTCGCTCCCAAAATCTTTAGGTTATCTACCATTTGTGAGGTAGTTATCTCCATCACGAATAAAGAAGACATCATATGATGCAAATTGTGATAGGGCCCAAGGGCCGCTTGTAAAGAGATTCTAGCATCAAAGTCATCTAACACTTTCGCTCCAGCCAGGATCTGCGACTCCTGGTATAATCAATCTGCAAAGCTTGCAAGAGACTTATCTTTACAGAATCGAATTTCCATATATTCTTGCTTGCGTTTTGACATATGGGTTGGACTCCTGAACTCCTTCATTATGGCTGCCTTAGCCTCAGCGTATGACCAGCTATCCCCTTCCAAGTGGGGTAACATTAGGTTCTGGCAGTCTGTGTCCAAACAGTTCATGATTGTCAACGCCTTTTGATGATCTCCATATCCATTCCTGGTCATGTCAAATAGTCAGAAAAACGCTTGGGCGTTATCCTGATGGAATGTGGGCAATTTTGGGGTTGCTCTAAATTTCTCCAAGTCATTTCAGGCCAATTCTTTTTGGTTCAGTTACTCGGCTCACTTGTGGAGTGATTTTGGGCGTCATCTTCAAAATAGCATTAAAGGCGGGTAGCATATTTCTTGGGGTATTCATCTTTCCAAGTATCATATGAGGACTTCTCTCTTCGGCATCACTGGCCATATCAGGCTCACATTTACATCTGTGGGCTTTCAAGTCCTCTACTTCTTTCATCAATTTCTTAATGTCCACATAAATCTTCTCTCAAACAAACATGATCTGCTTCACGCTCCATTTTCAGGAATAGGACCTCTCAGAAGAGGTCTCCTTTTTTCCTCTTTAACGAGTTTACTTTGCCAAATAACTCATTCCTGAAGTTGGCTATGTTTTCGACTCCTTCCTCAACCTTGGTTACTCGCTCTTCCAAGGCCATAAGCTCCCGATGGTCCACTGAGTTTAAGGCATTCTGATTCACTGTGGTGATTTTGGTCCACAACTTGCGCATCTCTTCTTTATATGACATAATTGATAGATTCTTCTACTCAACTACCCCTGTAGTGAGCACCAACTTGTAAAAATTTACTAGTTTGGGTTATTATTGGTTTACAACCCTAGTAATCTTTTTATTGCACAGGTTCAATGTCCTTGTGCACCTTGCGTTGTAAAGAATATATTATCCAATAATAGTATGGAGACTATTATCCATAATCGAGTTAGAACTATTATTAGGCCCAATGCTTAAGCCAGTATTTCTGATTAAAATACTTGATAAGTCATACTCATAGGGATTTGTTCCCTATATTACTGTCCACTCAATCTTCATCAAGATCCCCTGATGACAGTCTCTTTCAGCCCAACACACAGTTGGCAGCTATCCCTGAATTGTGGTTCCCTTCATCTCTAGATCCCCACTCAGATCTCCACTCTTCTCTCTGAGAGTCTTCCAATTATTGCCTTCTGCAATAATATCCTTGGGATGGAGATTCACACTGGATGCTGATAGTTTAACTATAACTGAATCTATGATATTACTAATAATATTAATAATACTAAAAGATGGTATTTAATGTATATGTTTTTCAATGTTTTTATTATAGTGAATCCTAGAGAATTATATAGTAGGGAATTTAGCTATCTAACCCTCAGTTGACACCTCTTCAATGAAACGGCAGCCATTGCCATTGAATCACCCTTCCTTGTCTCAGCAGCGATGATTTTCCCCATCCTGGCTAGGATTCTGTCATTGGACATCCTCGAGACCTCAAATGGAAAGAGTCAGAAAACATGTCCCTAACATTTTCCTCTCGATCCAAGCAAACCAGCCATAATTGGCTAGCAACCTGATTAGGTATTGGGACTTATTACCCATTATGACAGGTCACTTTATTATACAATTGATTTGCTAGTTGCAGGCAGCATCACTCGCCTTACAACTCACTACTCATTCCAGATCATTCAGTTATGAAACCTGACCAATCTCAATTGGTACACCTGATAGTTAATCACTATCAGATGCCCCTATTTCGTTGGCAACTCTCCCCAATGAGATATTAGATATTCATTCAGATTGATCTCTGATGGATACGACCCTGTGAATATCCCAAAATCCTCTGAATGTAGTTCCTCTGAAATTTGGGCCAAGCAATTTCTGATTCACTTTGTTTTAGGAAATTTTTCCCAGTGACACCAGGTAGTCTAGCAGGCTGGGAATATGGGCAAAAAATCCCAACAAATGCTACCACTTTCTGACTTCAATAGCACCTCTCCAAAAATTGGACCAGATATTACTAAATTAAAGTATCAAAATTACCTGGTTCAGCTCTCAGTTGGGGATAGCGCTGATCCCTACAAAAATGCAAGTCCTGAAAAATTGAAGCTTGATAAACTCTTTCTGACAATCCAATCACTTTCTGACTTCAATGGTGCTCTTCCCAAGATCGGACCTCAAACTACTGAAACTAAAAATCTAGAATGCCCAGTTTGACTCTCATATTGGGATAGCGCTGATCCCAACAAAGCTGAGAGTCAAGAAAAAGTGAAGCTTGATGGCTCTTTTCCAGCAATGCTACCACTTCCCAATTTTGATGGCGCCCCTCCTAAGATTGAGCCAAATATAATAAATAATTTAGATTACCTGGTTCAACTCTCTGATTGGGATAGCACCAATCCCAATGAAGATGAGAGTCCCAAAGATGTGAAGCCTGAGAAACTGACCAATGTTGTCTCCACTACTTATGCCAACCTTCCAGCCCCCTTTACATTTCCCTCTCAAACCTTGTCACATGGTTCACTTTCAGTTGCAAGTGAGATTTGCTTGCCCCAATCCCAAGATGTCGACTTGGTGTCACTCAAAGAGGCCTCCCTATCGGAACCTGCAGGGGGCCACACCCTACCATTGCCTGGTCACCTTCCAAGGTCATGGGGTTTCTCACCCCTGCTACCCATTGGCGATGACCTTTTATCTGGGCCTTACCTGGATCTTCTGGCAGATAAGGTGATCACAAGATGCCAAGTAAAAATGGCAAACAAAATGAACCAGAATTTTGAAGAGACTGAAGCCCATCTGGCCAAGATGGTGCAGGAGATGCATAAATAGATAGCACAGATAGAGGTGGAGTTGAAGGCCTCCAAGTTGGAAATCAGTCATGAGGCTCTGTACACCATCGAACTTGAGTCCTCCATTTTCCTTAACCCTCTGGTCACAATTTACTCCCCTAGGACAAGGCTTGGGGAGGATGATGTCAGGTTTTTCCCTGGATTAAAAGAAAGCCTTGTCCAGGGAGAAAATCAATATAATCAAATGAAGGGTATAATATTTAGATGGCCCATTAATTTCAAGAATGAAGTTGATTCAACTAGAATACTGATTTTGGAACTTTTCCTGAAATATTCTGAATTTGGGAAAAATGTACATTTCCTATCTGTTATCTAATCTCTATCCACACTTTACCTATTCCCACCTATCCTATTATCAGGACTTTCCTACAGGTGCCATGACACTCTCCTTAAATATCCCTATTCCTATCCTTATATTTTGCAGCACTATAAATAGTGCTAGATTATCTATATATATAAATGAATGTCTGTCTGTCTGTATGTATGTCCCAAATGCATTTCTATACCATTCATCCAATTGTGATAAAACTTTGGTGAGTTGTTGTGTGCATGCCTGAGAAGGTTTATGTATTTAAAAATATTTTTTAATAGTAAAATAAAAAGTTTTATATATAACAAGTGAAAATCCTATATATACTTCTATGGTATTCGCTATATTGTTACAGCTGAGCAGTTTAATATTCAACTTATTTGATAATTTAAATGGTTTTGTTAAGTGGTTAGTGGTCATTTGGGTATTTAACAAATTTATCTAAATCAAAACTTAGAATCAAAAGTCCAATTGATTTTAAAAATACCTCCTCTATCATAATCAGCTCTCAACTCTCTCTCACAGATATCACTTTTATAGCAAAAAGTGAATTGAACAAGAATTGAGAGAGCAACCAACTGCCATACTACACTGCAATTTTATAGAGCAGTGAA